>OVAN01000205.1:10588-73667 GCA_900406275.1 Anastatica hierochuntica | reverse complement strand
GTTAAAGAGGTTTGGAACCTTAGTTGTCTCCGTTTCTTTAGATAATAGAGATTTTATATCAGTTACTCCACTTATTTAGGATGTATATGAAGTTTTTAGAAATTCATTGAAACAAAATATAAACGATGCCCATGTACAAAGAAAGAAAGTTTAGAATACATTAATATTTATGTAGAATGTGGTTAGAATTTTTTAAAAACACTAAAGAGTATAAACTTCAGTTTATAGAGCATTTACAAAAAAAAAAACTCTATATTTTCGTAGGTGTTAACCCACTGATTTTGAGAAAAATTCAAAAAAATGAAAATTTTGTTTTAATGCATACTTGCATCGTTCACTTACATAGGATGATGGTTATAGAGATTTGAAATCTTTGTTGTCTCCATTTCTTTATATAATTGAGATTTTATATCGGTACTCCACTTATTCAGGCCGTGTATGAAATTTTAAGAAATTAATTGATAAAAAATAGAAACAATGCCCTTGTACAAATGAAAGAAAGTTTAGAATACATTAATATATATATGTAGAATGTGGTTAGAAATTTTTTAAAAAAACTAAAGAGTATAAACTTCAGTTTATAGAACATTTACCAAAAAAAGTCTATATTTTCGTAGGTGTTAACCCACTGATTTTGAGAAAAATTCAAAAAAATGAAAATATTGTTTTAATGGATATTTGCATCGTTCACTTACATAGGATGATGGTTAAAGAGATTCAGAACCTTTGTTGTCTCCGTTTCTTTATATAATATTGATTTTATATTGGTTACTCCACTTATTTAGACCGTATATGAAGTTTTAAGAAATTAATTGATAAAAAATAGAAACGATGCCCATGTACAATGAAAGAAAGTTTATAATACATTAATATATATGTAGAATGTAGTTAGAAATTTTTAAAAGACACTAAAGAGTATAAACTTCAGTTTATAGAGCATTTACCAAAAATCTCTATATTTTCGTAGGTGTTAACCCACTGATTTTGAGAAAAATTCAAAAAATGAAAATCTTGTTTTAATGCTTAGTTGCGTCGTTAATATAGTCACATTTTTTAACACTATATCAATCTATTAAGATGATTTACATATGTACAAAAAAAATTAGTTATCCTTTAATCTATTTGATGCTATAATTATTAATAACGTACAAAAATATATATCTATATATAAAATAAGATGTCATTTAATGAACCATATTAACTTTTTTTGGGAAGACTAATTGAAAATGATATGGTTAATTTATTTTAAAACCAAAATTAAGTTTAAGTATGAACTTTCATCACAAAATTTCATTAGAAAATCATTTTTTTTGCTTATCAAAGTGTTAAAGATAATAGGTAGCTAAAATTTAAAACACATGTAATAGGTAGCTAAAGTTTAATGTGTTCAAACTCGCCCGGCAACGGTGTTACTTGAACCTAATCCGCGGATTGCGGTCCAAGATTTACATCTCTAACTTCATGGTTAAAAATTTCGAGTGGCGCTTAAACTTTAAAAACCATAAAAATGTTGAAAGTAGATTATTCGCCCACGTGGCTCATAGTTATTGGTTTATAATATACCACAAGGATAGCCTACTTGCTGCATTGTTTTAATTGGTTAATAAGGAGTCATGCGGATTGATAAAACCTGTGAATCTCAGCCGTTGATATCTCGTTTTAATCCAACGGACAACAAAATAACTTTCCCTCCAAAATAAAAAACTCCCTCCATATTTTTTTTCATCTCACCGCCAATTTCTCTTCTTATAAAAGCAACCCATCTTCTTCTTCGATCTTCACTACACAGAGATTCAACATTCTCATTCTCGAGATCAAAGTTTCTTAATAGCGAAATGGCTCGTACTAAGCAAACCGCTAGAAAATCCACCGGAGGCAAAGCACCAAGGAAGCAGCTTGCGACCAAAGCGGCGAGGAAATCGGCTCCGGCCACCGGCGGAGTTAAGAAGCCACACAGATTCCGTCCAGGAACTGTGGCGTTAAGAGAGATCAGAAAGTATCAGAAGAGCACGGAGCTTCTGATCCGAAAGCTTCCGTTTCAGCGTCTTGTTCGTGAGATAGCTCAAGATTTCAAAACGGATCTTCGATTCCAGAGCAGCGCCGTCGCGGCTTTACAAGAGGCGGCTGAAGCTTACCTTGTTGGGTTGTTCGAAGATACAAATCTCTGCGCGATTCACGCCAAAAGGGTTACTATCATGCCGAAAGATATCCAGCTTGCAAGGAGGATTAGAGGTGAAAGAGCATGAAGATGATTGTGATAATCTTGCTAAGTTCTTGAATGGGTTTTATGTTTCTGAGGTTTTGATTTGCTTCCTGTTAATGGGTTCTTGAAAGTGTAGAACTTTTGGTTTGTTTCTGTAGTTTTAATGGTTGTTTAGTCTTTGTTTAGATTGCCCTGAAGATGTTCGACGAAATGTCCCAGTTAGTGTTTCTTTTGTTTAATATAACGTATCTGTTTTCAACTTCTATCTCTTTGTTGATTACAAGCATGGACCTTAAGATATGAGTTTAGCATCTTTCTTTGATTAAACGCCATTGCAAGAGTTCAGAGGTTACAGAAACAGAGCATGAACATTTTGGATACAAGCTTACTAAAACAGAGCAATAATTTTATTGGCTAACCAAACATGCTTTATAATTACCAAACCACACTAAGTTGAAATATGTACACATGAACTAGTTTGAGAATGTTACAGAGTCTAGATGGTTTCAAGGTATGCCAAGCTCATTCAAGAGGCCGATCCCGCCATGGATTGTTCTTAAATGTTCATAACAAGGTTCTTGATGATTGAAGAAGTCTAAGCATACCCAACAAATATGCTTCCCGCATCGACAAAGCAGATGGTTACACCCTTCGGATTTCTCTATCGTCGACTTGCAAAACGGACACTCCTTTACGTCTTTCCCTTTGGCCCAGTCTTTTAACGACAAGTCCGGATCTTCCTTGAAAAGTTTGTACCTTTCGCAAGTGATGTACGGATGATACTCTAGGTGGCACCTTGTGCATGTCTCTGAGTTACAAGCTCCACAGATGAATGGCTCTCCTGATTCGTGAGGACCAGCTACACGGTAAACGGAAGGGCAATCTGGCGTGGAGCAAAACCGGAACTTTCCATCACTGGTTGTAACAAAAGAGGACAAGGATGCTCGGAAGAGTTCATCGAGCTTCTCTTGTGGTAATAGGGCTCTCATATCAGCGAGTGCTATTGGAGCTTCACAGTCACTGTGAGAGCAAAGGATCGGAAAAGCGTCAAAGTTTCTCATTGATGCCTCAAATTGTTCCAACAAACAAGCTGTACAGAAGAGGTGTGAACATCCTTCAAGGGCGTAGCCATCCTCAACCTCAGACAAACAAATGGGGCATTCAACTTCAATGTCGTCTTGTTTCTTCCCCGGTGCAGTTTCTTCTCGTGCAAGTTCGCAGACCATCTTTTCTACTTCTTGCCGCATTTCTATGCTCCCATGAACCTGAATAACATGGTACCGGGTGTTGAGTTTGACATCCACACCATTTACCTTTTCTTTGATACCTTGGAGCTCCGGACCAAACCGCTTCACAACTTCCTTCATGAGGTCAGGACGGATATGAGGACCTCGGAGGCGGATTTCAAGTTGCTTACTCTCGTGATAGGCCAGAAGTGACTGAACTAGTTCCTCTTCAGCCTTAGCGATTTTCTCTGCTGATCCACAAATGCGTACAGTGAGATTGTGCTTGTCTAATACAACGTAAGTTTCAGTCTCCTGTTGGATCTTCCGCATCAGAATAACACCATCCCTGGACAAAAGATGCTGCAAGACTCTTGGGGTTAAGCCTGGATGGTTTATGGGTCTTCCTCTTATGAGTTCTTCAAGTTTTTTCCGCATCTCTGCAATGGGTCTTGTTGCATAAGCGGATATTTTAACACGATAAGCACCACCGTAAGTTGGCTCCAGATGCCATTTACCTCCTACAAAAACATACAAGGGAATGTTAATAAACATCAAACCTAAACTTGTGCATCCTTTGAATGACATTTATCCTGCAAGAGGAATTTAAAACTGTAGCCTCGAAAGTCTTTTGTTCTGAGTTATTATCGGAATTACTGAATCAGAACTTAGCTAGATACAGTAATTGTTAACTGCAGTTATTAGAAGGTACTAGTAAAAAGTAAAGAGCATGTTGTGGTTTTGGAAGTTTACCTATCTGTCTCTCAAAGCTTGATAATACATCATCCAATTGTCTTTTGACTATGTTGTAGATAGAGGCAGGGCAGATTATGGAGCTTTGAAACAATTGCTCGCATTTGATCTTCTGCCATGGAAGGCATCCAGGTAGCACATCTCCATCCAACTCCTGCAATGCTTTCGCGGCTTCCAAATGTAATCTCCCATCAAAAGTAATGAAAGCTCGCATGAAGTAGTCTTTTTCTTTTGGTTCAGAAACTTGGACTTGGACACAGTTTGGCTCTGGATTCCTCAATGACATGCCCGCAAATATTCTCCTATGCAGCATTTCTGCACAAGCAGTAGGAGATGGACACTGCACAATGTTCCTGCTTCTGAATAAGAAAAAGGTCAGATCTTTTCTATCCGTAGCAGACTCCAAAACATCTAAAACTTCTGCTTCCGAAAGATCTTTGTCAATATTAGTAATCAAGACAGAATCATTGGACTTGTGATCTCTCTGAAAGCAGGCATATCTTGTTCCTATCGCAAGGTCAGAGATCCCATCACATATACTGTGAATATCACAAGACGGGCACTTAAGACAACCTATACCAATGCTTTCCTTTCGCGGCCAACGAATCTTTGCTGTAACAGAAGGGAAAGACGGCATCTTGAAAGTACCCCTACCAGTTGAAAGCGATGGTAATAATTTAATCACTGATCCATTGAAATCAAATTTCTGAATCTCTGTTGCCTTCATAGCTGATTCAGGAGTGAGAAAGGTTATCCTACCCCACTGCTCCTTCTCCTCACAGTCTTGCTTGTTCCGAGCAAACTTTTGAACAGAACAAATACACCCATCAATCTTTTTCTCCAGAAACTTCAGAAGCTCTCTGTCATCAACACTGTCGCCATAACAAAATAAATCAACTGTCAAAAATCTCTGATCAACTTCAAGATGCTTTATCTGAGCACCAGATCCGAAGAGCGCGATAGGTATTTGTCCCCGACCTTGAAATATATACTTCGCCACACATTCATTACGTATCCATCTCTTTTCACATTCCAATGCATCGTCCACAAGGGCTGACACTTTGTCCATGCCAAGGGGAGGAGCATACAGTTGAATCTCATTCTGATAGACATCAACTTGAATACCAACTCTTTCATCCATACACAGAGACCTAGCACGAGAAACAATTGAAAGCAGACTACAATTAGACTTTCCACAGAATCGTTTTAGCAAAGTGCTGCTACAACCAGTCACTTTTTTCACCCGCAGTCTCCGCTCATCCATCTGAGATGCATCAAATGGTGGCGGTGGATCAAGCGTATACAAAGCCTCAAAATCAAACGCAGTTACACATACCAAGTACTGGTCAACAATTGATAGAAGTTCACTGAAAACAACCCAGCTTGGCTTCTGGCCAAATGCTAGCAACGAACAAGACGGATGCAGCTGAACTTGTTGACCAGTCGATGCCACCTCGTATCCAAGCTGGTCATAGCCAGTGTACATCGCCACATTGTCAGCAAGAGATGCAAGTATAACCTTTTTCAAGTGCTTGTCGTGCTTGATACCCTCAATTGGATCCCAAACCCAATAAGTAGGAATGATAAGAGAAAGTTCTCTCTGAATGCATATCTCCAATTCCTTGACTGTATCTTCACATCTCCTCATTGATTTGGCGTTCAGGCTGTTTTCCCAGCACCATTTATTTCTTCTCTCTCGCGGCAGAGATGCCCATTCTTTGTACACCGAAAGAAGAGTGAACAGGTCTCCATTGTGATTGCAGAATTGTACCTTGAAAATGACAAAGTAAAACACTTCAAAATATATCTTCTAAGAGGCTATGAGAAGACCTAAAACTACAAGTTCAAAACATTTATCAAAATAGGCGTATATTGGAAAATCAAATGTTACGAAACAAGAAACAGTCATCATTCTACAGAAGAAAAATATCGCTGTAACAAAATAGTCAGGAGCTCGGGACCATACCTTTAGGCAATCAGCTTTCATCTTATCATTGAGGTTGCCAACTCTGCAGAATATACTACTAGCATTAGCCATGACAGCCGCAAGGACAATCCCTTCTTTCCCCATTCCGTGTCTGAAGCAGCCCAAAATCATCTTTCCCAGCTTTGGCTCCAGGCCCAGCTTGACTAAACGATGTCCTTCCCGTGTTAGTTCAAGTACATCATTCTTCTCGACAACTGCACCCAACTGAACAAGATTTTTGACAGCCATTGTGATGGCTTTGGGGACAGGCGCATCAACAAAGTCAAAATCCGCTATGTTGTTTATACCCAAAGCAAGAATCCTCAAAAGTGCTATACCAAGATGGACCCTCCGAATTTCAGGTTCTTGATTAAGATTCATTGAATCAAAATCGTGTTTTGAGTACAGTCTGTAACATCTTCCAGGTTCGGTCCTTCCAGCACGACCAGCACGTTGTTGAGCAGAACTCTGACTGACCCAGCAAACCTTGAGGATGCTCATACCCGTTCTAGGTTCATATTTACTCTCTTTCACCATCCCGGAATCAATTACATACTTGACACCAGGAATAGTCAGAGAGGTCTCTGCAATATTTGTGGCAAATATCACTTTCCGTCTCCCAGGATGGATCTCGAAAACCCTAAACTGTTCTTCAAGGGAAAGCCTTCCATGCAAAGGCAAAGCGACTGCAGATGGAGCTATGAACCTCTCGCATGCCCATTCTACCTCTGCTTGGGAAGTCAAGAATGCAAGGATGGTTCCTTCTTTCTCTGTTTTATGTATTTCCACTGCCATCTTAACAACATCGTCTGCATATGGAGCAATGCGGCCAGCAACAGAAGTCCCTTCAGTGTCAGTAGGGGAATATACAATCTCCACAGGAAAATTCCTTCCAGTGACACGAAGAATTCCGCAGCCAAAGAAATAGTCGGAGAGTTGATAGGCATCGGCCGTGGCAGACATAATGACAAGCCTTACGTCAACTCTTTTGCATAGCAAATCTTTGAGCATGGCCAGAAGAAGGTCCGTGTTTAAGCTTCTTTCATGGGCTTCATCAATAATAATGCATGAAATGCCAGACAAACTCCGATCCTTTATGTAGTGTTGAAGCAGGCAATTATCAGTCATGTATACAACTTTGGAACTAATTTGCTCCGTAGAAGAGAAAGCTGGAGTGCAGCAGACAGAATTTTCCTCATAACAACCACTGCTTTCTTCTCTGACACGTTCAGCCAATGTCCTGGCGGCAATTTTCCGTGGTTGTGTACATACAATCGACTGACTAGCAGCAATCCCAGAATCAGCGAGGAACTGAACTATCTGAGTGCTTTTCCCTGAACCTGTCTCTCCAATCAATACCATTATCTGCGAACACAAATAGAAAAGCATGATTACACACCAAATGTCGGAAGACGATTCATTTTATTAAAAGAGAGAAAACTGAACCTTGGCAGACAAAAGGAACTACTACCACAAGACAACAACAGCATAAACTATTTCAAAAATCTCAAGAATCAAAAGAGCTTGTTTCAAAAATCTATTCACATATTGTGAACTCTTCAAGCAAGCTATGTCGCTTGGATCCAAAGATCACAGTCAACTTTAGGATCTATGGATATATTAACTACTACCACAAGACAATAAGTGAGAATGATTTCTTATGCACAAGAGTCAAAAGAGCATAATTCACAAATCTATATACATACAGTGAACTCTTCAAGCTGATAAAGGAAAAGCTTTCAACTTAGCTTGGATCAAAAGATCACATTCAACTTTAAGATTTGTGTATATACCTGTTCGCCATGAATTCTCTTCAAAATATTCCGCCGATAAGCGTAGATAGGCAATCCATCCTCTAGCCTTCGACACTCCCTGCGAATCAAACTATGAATACGTTGCCAATCATAATCCCCTTTCAAATCAAACACAGCAACATCTCCTTCTTCTTCATCATCAGACTCAAACCCTTCTTTTCCTTTGAGAAATCGCACAATGCTCTTCATTGCATACTTGAATTCATCAAGCCTCTTCACCATCAAATCTTTCTCTGCCTCTAGAGCCTTCTTTTCCTCAAAAGCTTCAAACTTTAGAAGACCCCTTTTGGAAGCAAAGGACATAACTTGTCGAGATTTTTCATCTATGTCTGCTTTCAACTTCTTGACGCCGTCTCCGTCTTCCATAAGCGAACGAACATGAGCCAAGAAAAGATCACGAAGCTTATCTCTAAGCTCATCCATGTCAGAAGGTACTATAACATTAGAAATCAGCTCAGGGACGAAACAATGCTTCCCTTGAAGACGAAAACCCCAAAGAGCCACGACGGCAGAGAGCGCATCGACCCATTGCCGGAAACTAAAACTTCCGGCGATATAGCCAAATTGAGGCACATGAAGAGATTCCTCCGGGATCTCACACAACGAAGCGAGTCTACTAATCTCTTGCTTCCTAACCAAAAAGGGCACCTTTGTGTCGGTGTTAGCGACGGAGACAAGCTGAACGATGAAATTCGGCCTACTACGCATACCTGACGGAGAATTTCCCGGCGAAGGAGGCCGATCGCGTCTGTAATTTGGCGGGAAACTGGAGTTAGGGTACTGGGAGTGGTTGTGCTGGGTCTGAGTAGGACGGTGATTAGGCGGCGGAGAAGACCGCACGGGTCGAAAGTTACAACGATTCATGGAAGCTGAAGGAAACGACGGCTGACGATCAGTCGCCGATCTTCCACCGGAGGCTGGAGGCAAAGAACGCCTCATGGAGTGGTGCCAGTTTTTTTTTTAATTTTTGTGTTTTCTTTTAACAATTGAGAGAAAGCGAAAGAGACAACAGAAGTTGAAAAGATTCAAGAGGCAGAGTCATTATTTATAATATTTTCTTCTTTAACTTTCTTTTTTTTCTGCTCTTTCAATTTTTCTATAACCTAATTTTTTTCCTTTCAAAGATTTTTTAGAAAATAATTTTATTAATCAATTAGTCAATCATTTTCTTGATAATTTTTTTTAATTAATCTGGTAATTTGGTTCCATTTATAAAAATATCTTAAAGTTTGAGAGGTTATGTCTTTTAAAAAATGTTTTAGTTAAATTTCGACATGTTTAGTTCCCGCGTAAACTATAAAAAGAAATATTTATACGATGAATTTTGAAAGTAAATTATATGATTTTTTTATTATAAAGGTGTAGTTTCCTTATCATTTTTTATTAATATGGTAATTTAGTTCCATAAATTAAAACATCTTGAAAATTTAAAGATGATTGTTTAAGCGTTTTTAGTTAGTTCGTTATTGACATTTTTGATTCCCGCGTAAACTATATAAAGAAATATTTTTGTAATTAATTTTAAAAATAAATTTTATGAATCTTTCATAACAAAAGTATAAAATAATTAAATTATTACTCTTGTAAGATTTTTTTTTATTACTTTGTCAAAAAAAAATGAGATAGACATTCTTAATCATATATTAGATTTAGTCAAACAATTTAATTTTATAATAAAATAGTTACTAATTTCAAGAACTAATAAAATAAGAAAATAATAGAAAATCTTGAGAAGAGCATAAAATAGAAAGAGAGTTATAGAAAAAGAATATGGGAGAAAAAAAAAAGGAAACAAATTAGAAACTATATTTTCAATTTAAATATTGATATTGACATTTAATAACCTCATATCTTAGTCAACAAGATATTTTTTTATTCTCTTTAGGTCAACATTTTTTAAGACTAACATATTGGTAACATCTTCTAGAAGTTCAGAGCCCGTATGCATAATCCTTTAAAAACGACAAGTAAGATACTCGCGTCTGACGAACCAACACCTCTCAACACCATCTTTTTACTCACTAAATCCTTTGTATTTCTTCTCACAAGTCACATAGTCAAAATGTCCATTTCCAATTAAAAGGCCACTTGTGGCCCAAAATGGGTTATGACTAAAGCCTAAAGTTTTGTTGCTTCATATGTCTCTGTTCCACCATAAGACAAAAACAGAGTCCTAAGGCTCTTAACTTACTGTGTTTGTGGCATTGATCTCTGGCTAAACTTGAACCTGGACATGAACTTTGTGTTACATCCTCGTCGAGTCAATGGCCAAGAGACTGTCTCCTTTTTAACTGTACATCGGTTAACATTCTAGTCGATGATTTACTTGGGAATATGGTGTTGATAGTCATTGGTCCCCTAAGTAATGCTGGTTTTCGACAGACCGGCTTTTCAATCTTTGAAATATCTCATCCAGTGAACTCGGCGTTCTCGGGCTACTGCTTGCTTCTGAGATCTGCCTCAGTGGTAAGTAACTTTTGGTTGTTGCATTGTCTTTAAAGCTTTGGAGTCCTAGTTTCATGTTCTGCCATGTTGAAGCTAAACCAGAAGACGACTCTCCTTCAAAGTTCTCTGACTCCAGTAAAGATACCTTAGCCGAGACCATGTTCTCCGTTAGCTCTTGTTTCTTCTTCTTCTTCTTCTTCTTATTCTTCTGTTCCCTCATGGCTCTGTATTTGTTTGTAATTGCTTCTCTCCCTGTTCCGTATCTTCGAGCAATCTCACTCTTTGACGAAGTTCCTCTATCGGTATTTGCATCATAGCTTCTAGACATCTTCATCTCAACGCAAGATTCATCCTGCAAGTAAAAGAGAGACAGAAGCATACATGATCTCGTTTTCTTATCTCATAGCAACGCCGTTTAAGAGATGTATTGGAAGCATATGTCTACTTACAGAGAAGTTGCTTCCTGTTTCCACGTCAACATCGTTAAAATTCCTAGCTAATGGAAGAACATGCTCACCAACTCTTTGCCCTTCTTCAAGCCACATTCGTTCTAACGACAAAAGCTTTTATAGGATGAGAGAAAAAGAAACATAAGCTTAATGATGATATCTATAACTTACCTTTACTTAGAATCATTAAGCCGGAAGGATCAAACCCATCCATATCACCATCGTCCTCGGTTTGAAATCTATATCTTTTCCAGCTACCAAAGTAAGTATATATACGATCAAAGAAGTTGCCCGCAACCAGTAAGGTGTAGATAACCATTACAAGAGGATAAACATCATTGAATCTTTGCCCAAAGATCGGAACAACGTCATCAATTTTACCCATTTTCTGCAAAATGCCAAAGTAATA
Organism: Anastatica hierochuntica; assembly: GCA_900406275.1. NCBI lineage: Eukaryota > Viridiplantae > Streptophyta > Magnoliopsida > Brassicales > Brassicaceae > Anastatica > Anastatica hierochuntica. The sequence goes on along the minus strand of OVAN01000205.1, from coordinate 62,405 downwards.
ACATAGCAAAAGAGAAGCACTCAGAGTGACAATATTGTTAAAATGTCTTTAACACCACGATCTAAGCATAGAGAGAGATTAAGTAAGTACCTTCTCAAAAATGGTTTCTGAATGAAGTTGAATGAGATTTATAAAATTATACGAAATCGGAGGAGCATACCGAGCAACCATCCTAGAGAGATGCAGAGACAAATCATTTATAAACAGCCAAGAAACTCCTAAAAGAAACATTTCTAAAAGGAAAATATAAACACTTACGAGCAAATCATCAGTAGATTCACAGCGCTTGTTTGACGAGGAGTCAAGGAATAAATCATCAACATCCCGATCTTAAACAACGAATAATATGTACAGATACACATATACACCAATGGTACAAAAGCAAATGCCTGAAAATCAAAGTGATTAAGATCTATGAGCAAGTTACACGAAACGGTTGGCTTATAATAAACAGTATTACTTCAAAGCACCTGCACTAGCAACTCATCTGATTTCACAGAGCTTATAAGAATTGAGAAGAGGGACAAGTCAAGTTTACTAAGAAGAAGAGTTGCTTCTGCTAAGAGAATTGCAGCTGACATAGTCCCCAAAACTACTGCCACGACCTTCTCGATATGTTTCTTCAGTATACATCTCCACACAAATTCTGCCAAAAGGGAAACCAATATGCAAAAAGTACTATCACTGTTTCTTTTTCAGGTCGATTTTTTGGAAAAACTGAAAATGAATGACTAAAATCTTGACTAAATATACCCAATGTATCGAGTATAGTCCCCATTTTGCCGCTTCGACTCTCTCTGAAGCTTGACATATATTTCCTAAAATGGTGCAACACCGATGTTTATGTTGTCAAAGATCGTATATTGGTTGAGAGATGAAAATACAGAGAAACAAACCATCCGGTGGAACTGGATCGGTCATAGCTCTTCATTGTATCTTCAAGATTAAGTGCCTCCGTAACACAAGTTAGATACTCACTGCAAAACAGCCCCCAGTAGAACATACCTACTATTAAGTTTCTAAATAAACGGATCAAGAAAAGGTGATAGAAAGATCTTTTAACCTTTTGTATCGATAATATTCATCCTTAGCATCACGAAGGTGCCGCCTTAGTGTTGCCATTGATTTTTCGTCCGTGTCATAGTCCATATCGTTTTCACCCAATTGACCACCTTGTGGCTTAAATGATTGGTCTTTCCTAAACTGATGTACATAACAGTTACTAAAATTGGAGAGGTGCAACTTGTGTTACAGTGAAGTCACGGTTACCATTTTAGCCAACATAGCATCGATAACATCCATGTATGGTCTCATTGGATCACGCTTCGACATTTGATTCGATGTCGCTTGAGCAACCTACAAATGCAAGTAATCTAGAGTGATATCCTTACTCATAAAATTCTCAAGTCAATTCTCGATACTCTTGATTAAACTTTATATCAAAGAGAACATATGCGCGCGGTGAGAACGCAAAAAACCAAGAAATACTTACTACAATCGCATTTGAAAGTTCTTGATGGGCATTGTCGAGTCTCACAGCGGTTTTAGCAATTTTGTGAGAGAGAACTTTTTGGCGGGTTATCCAATCTGCATCCTTCCAAATGGTCTTAGGAATTTCACTCAAGCCAAAGCCGAGAAGAAATGCACCAGTGACAAGTCCAAAAGTATTTGAACACGCCATAGCATAACCCAAAATACTACCTTTCCTGCAAACAAACATCAAAGATAGCAATACAAGCCTAAGTTAACCATCTTGGAAACAAACAATAAAAACTTGATTCATCGAAAAGAGATAAATGTACCAGTTCCTGTGCATCATAATGAGAAGGATAAGACCGAGAAGGCCTACGAATCCAAGTATTAGATAGAAAACTAAGTTGGCATGCACACTAGTTTTCAATCTCTCTGACAGGGTAAAGTCTCCGGCATCTTCAAAACCCTGAATAAGCGGCACCACAGCCCTGCTTAGAGGTAACAATTGTTTAAACTACACGAGGCAAACGATCACCGGCTTATTTGATTAAAAAATCAAACATATACTTCTCCGTAAGACTCAAGAGTGATCATTTTAAAGAAAGTATCGTTGTAACATAGCAACTTACCAAGTAAGCAGAAACGTACTCCAATATGACCAACTCCACAAGAAGGAAATGGCTCCATTCTCAGGGTGATTAGCTGGTAGAGATAATGTCTGCGTAACAAATAAACAAACAAACAAACGACGAAATGCAAATTACAACGATCCCTTTATCCATGTTTACGAATTAAAACCAAACCAAATCAATCACGGTTTCTAGCCAAATTCCGAAGCTTGAAAACAGAGATTCATTGCAAATTTTCTCAAAAATTCTCAACCCTAAGCAAAACTAATTACCAAATCAGTGAGGAATTACAAATTTATAAACTTTTCAATTTCAAATCAAAAGCAGAACAAATCTGGAATCCAAAATGTGAAGCTACTAAGACCAATTTGATTAGAATTTTGCATAAACAACAACGAGAAACTTTTCCTCAGAACAATGCAATCAAAAGCAGAAACGATCACAGAAGAAGCAAAAAGATTATAAATTTCGAAGAACGATACCGTCCAGATATCAGCAGGAGCAAGGATGATAACAGAGACGGAGCAGAACCATGTATATCCAACGGTGAGCAGAACATACTTAGGAACCTCCGGTCCGGCGAAGTATCGGAGCGTGGAGAAAACTAAACCTAACGTTAACGGCAACGAGATCAAATAAAACACCCACATTTTTCTCTATATGATTTTGCTCTTCGGACAAAGACAACCACAAGACAAGAAGCAAAGAAGACAGAACACAACAGAGAAAGAGAAAGAGAAAGAGAGTCCTCGATTTAAAAATAAAAAGAGAAAAAACATTTGGGCCTAAGGCCCATTTATATATTTAGGCCCATTTTTGTTGACCTAATATGTTTCTTCGTCCGCTTTATAAACCCTAATTCCCCACTCTTGCCCTAACTTACATTTTTCCTCACGCAAGCTTTTGTTGTGGCAGTTTCTATCGGAGAACGATGAAGGTTTGTTGATCATTGTTCTTCCTTTTTGATTCTCTATCGGTGAATCTCTCTTTTATTTCGTTTTTTTTGTTGTTTGTGTTGTAGCTCAACATTGCTAATCCCACCACTGGTTGCCAAAAGAAGCTCGAGATCGATGACGATCAAAAGCTGTAAGATACTTTGTTCTTATAGATTCGTAATAAGTTTTAGTTTTGCTCTCCGTTTGAAATCGAGTGTACATTGTAAAATTATTCGGATGCGAATTGTGTAACTTATGATCAATTACTATTTGAAGTCTGATGTCTTCTGTGAAACTTTCTGATATATTCACTTACTAAAGCTCACAGAACATGATCTATTGTTATGGAGAATGGTAATGTTTTTGTGTAAAGTTTTGATTTTTTGCATTGTATGTTTGTAGTCGTCCGTTTTACGACAAGAGACTCTCTCAGGAAGTTAGTGGAGATTCTTTGGGCGATGTAAAAGTTTCGACTCCTCTTCATTGTTTTCATCTTTAGTACTCGAAATGGTTGTCGAAATTGTGTATGTATTTACAGGAGTTCAAGGGCTATGTCTTCAAGATCATGGGAGGATGCGACAAGCAAGGGTTTCCAATGAAGCAGGGAGTTCTGACTCCTGGTCGTGTCCGCCTCCTTCTTCACCGAAGTACTTAACTTCAACTCAGCTTCATTGGTTTCTCTTTGTCTTTAATCTTTGATGTAATCTGGTTGTTGTTTTGGGTAGATACTCCTTGTTTCATAGGTAATGGAAGGAGGAAAGGAGAGAGAAGGAGAAAGTCTGTCCGTGGTTGCATCGTGAGCCATGACCTCTCTGTTCTCAACTTGATCATTGTGAAGAAGGGTGAAAACGATCTCCCCGGGCTTACTGACACCGAAAAGCCGAGGATGAGAGGTCCCAAGAGGGCATCAAAGATCCGTAAACTGTTCAACCTTGGAAAAGAAGATGATGTGAGGAAGTATGTCAACACTTACCGCCGCACCTTCACAAACAAAAAGGGTACGAAACAAAGGGAGAACCGTCTCTTAACTGACCTGTTTTCGTTCTTTGTGTAGGCAAAAAGGTTAGTAAGGCTCCGAAGATCCAGAGGCTAGTGACTCCATTGACACTCCAGAGGAAGAGAGCTAGAGTTGCAGACAAGAAGAAGAGAATCGCTAAGGCTAACTCTGATGCAGCCGAGTACCAAAAGCTTCTTGCCTCTAGACTCAAGGAACAGCGTGATCGTCGTAGTGAAAGTTTAGCCAAGAAGAGATCTAGACTCTCTTCTGGTGCTGCTGCTAAGCCTGTCTCTGCTTAAACAAAGATATTTTCTTTCCTTTCCCTCTAGTTTGTTTTCTTGTCAGTTTTTAAGTTTGCTCTGAAGACATGAATATGCTTTTTTGAACTTCGTTTGTTTCTTGCTTTGCGATTTCTCTTCATTTCTTTTATTTTATCGAAATTTTGAACCTTAGTATCTGTTTGCTATATCGATCTTTTTACTAGCAAGCAATCCATGATCGTTGCCATTCGTCTGCTCTTCTCCTCCAGTGACAATGTTAGTCTTACGTTAACAGCTTAAGATTCGGCTTTTTCGGCGGTACGTAGGTCCAAAGACAAAACTATAGTTATAAGAGCATCTTCGTTGGTGAGTCTTTCATATTGAGTATCTTAACATTTTTATATTAATACTTTTATATACTATAATTTTATAGTTTAATTTTAGTAATAAAAAAATATTGAAGACCAATAAAAATGTTATACATCAAAAGAAACTCTCTTAACACTCTTGTCTCTTGTTAAGAAACTCTCTCTCCTTTTTAATTTTTTATTATTAATTTTTTGAAAAACTTACATTAAGAGTTCCCAATGGAGATGCTCTAAAAACCGGTATTTGGTTAAGGGTGTATACCGGATTATACCGGAAGAGTTTAAAAACGTTTTTCATCCGAGACGTGAATAGGTGTAAGCTTGTGACCAAACATTTATACGACCGTCGGATCTTCTTTTTCTGATTACATCTGAGCCGTTTAAAAGGATAAAGTAGGTTGTAAAAGAGATGGGGTGGGACCTACGATTCTTATAATTGTTGGATCATGCAATAATAATTTGTTTTTTTTCTTTCTCGTTCTCGTTGTCTTACCCTAAAAGTCACTCTTTATTTATTTCAAATTTTTTTGTTTCCTGATGTCATTTTTTTTTGTTTAATTTTCTTAATATATTTTACGAAAAAGGATAAGAAAAATTCAAAAAATCAGGCAAAGTGGATAAAGATAGTTAGGGAATGTAAGAGCATCTACCTTGGTTGAGTATCTCACAATGGGTTTCTCAACATTAATATATTAATATTTTGAGTTAATTTAATTATATGATTAAATTTTAATATTTAAAAAATAATATACCAATTAAAAGATGACAAATGGCACAAAAGTTTCTCAACTTTTTTTGAAAGTTTCTCAAATGAGAAACTATGGAGAGAGTTTCTCAACTTTTTCTCTTTTTCTCTCATACTTTTTATTATTTTATTAATTGTTTTGGTTGAGATACTATGGTGAGAAACTACCAATGCAAGTGCTCTAAGTTTCAGTCTTATTTCGTTTATTGTTATTATTTTCTTAGTTTTTCCAATTGTATTTTGAAAATAATACTTAAAATGAAAAGGATGTTCCAAATTTAACGGTTGTAAGAGCATTTGCAACCCTAAACCCCATAGGTGGGGTTCTTAATTTTATTTTTTATATCATTTTTTTCTGTCAAATTTTTTAAAAAAAAAACAAATAAATAATTGCACTAATCGCGGGCCGCCACGTGTCGGTGGGGCCCGCGCACAGTGCAATATACGATATCTTATTTTGGTATTTAGAGCAACCGTTTCTTAATTTTATGTGGAGCCCACTACATTTTATATTATTAAAAAAGTTAAGATATTGGGTTAAGAAACCCTGTTGGAGTACTACTACTCTTGCACGTCGTGACCCGAATTCGAACTCTGTTAACATGTATATAATTACATGGTACATTTGTATAGTATAGTTGTATAGCTAATGACCTTTACACTTGTAGATAAACACTATATATGCTCATGTACATACATTCATTAATATTAAGAAGAATACATTTCATTTGGTTTAATATGGTCTGCTTGTAAATTTGTGCCTATCTTTTGCCAAAGAAGACACATAACAAACAAAGTGATCCAAAAGATTTAAGAAAAGAATAGTCTGGTGGTTAATTCATGAGCTTCTCACGTACTTGAAAATCCAAGTACATACAAATGCAAAACTGCTATGTGACAATAAATCTGAACTTCATATTGCCATTAATCTAGTTTTCCATGAGAGAACAAAACACATAGAAGTGGATTGTCACACAATTAGAGATCAACATAAGAATTGATTCCTTCATCTCCTTCATGTTAGTAGTGCAAATCAGCATGATGACGTTCTCGCCAAGCCATTGCACTGGGGTCCATTCCATTCTCTTCTTGGCAGAATGTCAATTTCAAACCTTTTTCAACCGCATTGAAGCTTGGTTTTCAAAGGGTTGAGGAAGGTGTATTAACATGTATATAGCTACATGGTAAATTTGTATATTATCCTTGTATAGCTACCGACCTCTATACTTATAGATAATCACTATATATATTCATGTACATACATTCATTAATATTAAGAAAAATACATTTCATTTGGTTTAATAAACTCTGCCGGAAGGAACTCTCGCACGATTGTCTCTGGACATTTTACACAAGTATGGATCCTTACTTTTGATCCATTAGCAAACCCAAGAGCGAATTTTCCCGTGGACAACTCTTTTCCAAAGATTAGTTTGAGTTTGTTTAGATGTAGGATCTTTCTGAATTATAAAAAAGGTATACTACTATTATTTGCTCTTGATTCTTTTAAAAGTTTATTTATGTGGCTTTGTTATTTCATGCCATTGTAGAAAAAGGTCATTGTATTTTTTTCATTCGATGCACTAAATGGTGAACATTTTATTCAATGCGCCCCAATAAATTGTAACCCAAATTCTTCTTCAATAGTTTGGTATGAACAATAGTTACTGATCATCAATGGTCCTTTGTCCTTTTTAATTATTTTGTCGATTGAAACTTTGCTTATTTATAAAAGCTATCATTTGGGTGGTTTTTTATTAGTACTTTTTATATTTAAAAAATAATACAGTTGGGAAAAATCATTGCTTTCTGGATAACTAAAACTTCTAAAAATGAATAAAATGTGACATAAAGTACTAATATACGAATAATAAATGTACAGTAAATAAGGAGAAAATGATACTGCGAAAATTGTTAGAAAAACAGCAGAAAAAGACATGTGGATTATTGTATAAGGGCACAGATGCTTCACATTTAATAGCATAAGATTGCTGAAAATTATTAAATGTATGCAGTCAAAAATCAAAACGATGAAAATGTTGCATTCTTCTTCATTTATTGCTATTGATAAACCAAACTCAGTCAAACTATGGTTCTTACTACTACTATTTACTACCGAGTAATTTCTCAATTCGCCAATTATTTTCTGATATGATAAAAGAATGCACCAATTTCTCTACTCGCTATATGTTTTGCAGTGTGATTAAAGAAACCCTAATTTGATGTGTCAGTAAATTGATTTCTTTTTTTACTTCAAATCCTATTTATTAAAGTTACGGTAATAAACTTTCCGCTAAAGAGTTGTATTTACGTAGTAATAATAAAGCTTTTTGATCTTGCTTTTTTGGCAAGGCCATCCGCGACAATTTTCATAGTGCAAAAGATGTAAAAATTTATTAAACACCGAAAATTACTTTTAAATACAATAAATTCTTCAAGTTCCGAAGTAAAAATTGGTCACTCTTCCGTATTTGCACCATTAACATCAGTTGCATGCAATTTGTAGCAAAAGAATGACGATGTTGATATCTCGGCTCCATGGTCCAAATCAAAGTTTTTAATTCCGCATGAAAGGGAAGAAGTTAGTTTGGGCACTCTTGAAACCATACAGAAATCTTCTGGTTCTCTCGAAAATCACCCAGTTATACTCATTGATTGGTGCGTTTGCACTCCATAATCCATCAATTTGGCAGATTTTTTCTCTTTCAAAATTTGATGTCGAGTAGGTTGGGTTCGACTAAAATATTAGTCGACTAAAATCTTACGAGAGTGAAATATTGTTTTACTAGTTTTAACCGTTGAACATTATACTCAACATGAAAAATTATTGGGAATGCTAGCACTAGTAATGTAGTATGGGACCATGAAATATTTAAGTCAAAAGATCTTGGTACTAAGCGTATTGGCATGCATGTTGGTTGACTAAATGGACGATGAACAATGCTATAATTATTTACATCTAGTTCGTTCAAGCAATTAAGATATTATCCTACAATATTTGTATCAAATTTTATAAGAACTTCACGGCTAAACATGTTTGAATACTGATATTATTAAGATGAGCGACCTAACGAAAGCATGCTTTTAAAGAGTGAAGATTCCTTATTGCAAATAATTATATTCTATTTGTTTAAATTTATTTGATGTTGAAGGTAAGCTCACACTATTATTAATACGGTATTAAGAAACTACAAACTTTCATAAAAGTTTTTTGTTTCTATAAAAATTTCATTTATAAATGATTACAAAAGCCAAATAGTTTTAAATATATGCATAGAAAATTTTGAAACATCATTTAAATTGAAACATATAAACTCCTTAAAACATCATTTGTATTGAAATAGAAAAAAAATCGTCCGGAACGTCGTGGCCTACTGGTAAGGACGGACCACTTTTTGGAGACAGATCGCGTGTTCGATCCCCAACAAAATGAACTACCTCACGATTTTCCATGACACTTCTGGGATATTTCACATGCGGTCCCCAGCACTCCGGGACCGACGGTGTGCAGGCGTGTCCAGGCTATGTGTCCCATTCAGGACCGCCTCGGACCTGGCCTAGGATCCCGACACCGTCTAGTCTAGACCATCTCGTTGGGGCTAGTACACCCGAATTATCAAAAAAAAAAAAAAATCTCTAAATCATCGTTTATATTTATATTGAAACAGAGGAAGTATATAATTCTTAAAAACATAAGTGATAGTGAAAAGAGAACTAGGACTTCAACAAGTAACAAAAACAACTAGGTTAAACAATGCTTCTTATAACCAAATTGACCTAGTTTTCCACCTCAAGATATGTTCATTTCATCATGTTTATTACTAAAATTTGATGTCAAAGTCAATCAATATATTCATAACACAAAAAGAAGAGAATGTTTTGATTCAATACGAGACGAAAAACATTAGCCAAAAACTAATGAACAATGGATACAAAAAAAAAACAAAACAAAGGAAATGAAAAGAGAGAAGAGAGTAGAAAGATTGAAGTGAGACAATAGAAAGAAAAGCTAACTTTTTGAGTCTCTCCTCTGAAATGTATCCTCCTCTTCTGTCTCCCCCACTCTGTCTTGTTCCTTTCACAATCCTATCAAAATTACCTTTTTACCCCTTTCCCTCTCCTTAAATTTCTCCTATCTCTCACTCACTTCACCTCCTGATCCAAAAGCTTCTTCTCTCTTTTTCCTTTGTATTGTTTTCATTCAAAATCTTGAAACTTCAATAGACCCACATGAAGTCTCTTCTATATGGTTACACCAATACTTGAACTCAAATCATAATGCTTACTATTTACAATTTTACCCTTCTACTTCTTGTTTTCTTCACACCACAAGTCTCATCCTTTCTTCAACCTGTCCAACCTCCAAGTTCTCCTCAAGTAATCAAAACCCATTACTTTCTTCTTATTTGTACGCTCATTAGATTGATCTAAAACCAACTTTTGCTTTTCTTGATTTTAGGTTGCTTTAGTGGAAGATAAATCAAGATTAGGTTCTAGACCACCGAGTTGTCACAATAGATGCAATGGTTGCCACCCTTGCATGCCAACTCAAGTCCCTACTCTTCCAACTCGCTACCGGTTCAACCGAGTTGACCCATTTTCCGGCGGATTTGTCCGGCCACCGTCGTCTTTAACCACCGTTCTTGATCAGTACTCTAACTACAAACCAATGGGATGGAAATGTCATTGCAATGGTCATTTTTATAACCCTTGAGATCATCCTCCTTTTTATCTCTTGTTTCTTTACTTGAAATATATATATTTTTGGAATATTTTGAGACAAGTGATAATCAATTTGTAAATAATCTAAAGTTTTATGATTCTTTTGAAAAATAAAAATTGTTGACTTGTGTCATTTTATTTATTTCAACACCTTTTTTGCTTTGTTTTTCCCATTTCATTAGTATTAAATTTGTCTTTCTTGATTCCTTAACGTTTGCATGTTCTCAATTTATTTCATCAGCTTTTTCACAGCTTTTTTTTAATTATTTACTGACAAACACATTTTTACTTAAAATGTAGTTAACCTAATATTTTCACAAACCAACTATAAAATTTATTTATTGGAGAAGAATGAATTAGATTTGATTTGAATGGAACAAGATACTCTCACATTCCTCACTGTCTTTACACGTTACTGTTTGAGTCTTCTCGTGAATCTTTTGTAGACCCATATCTGAGTAAACCTTCGTACACTTATTAACATCACTTTTTTTTTATCATTTTTATCTTTATTTTGTATCTTAAAATCATATAAAAATTTTAGCCCAAAACAAAAAAGAAGTTATATAGCAATCAATTAATATTGATGGTCACTATTATCTTGATGCTACTTCACGGTTTATATTTGATTTATAATTAATTGGAAAACTTTGAATCAAAGGCTATAGGGAAATTTCATCAAAATTTAAATAAACTCATTTAACCAAAAAAAAGATAATTTAAATAAAATCTTTGAAAAAAAAGTTTAAACCACTGAAACTTTATGTGTAAAATTTTGATGTGTTGTCCAGAACACTGTGATCGAGTGGTAAAAATAAGACTGATGACGCTAATACGCTACATGTTCGATCCACATGCTATGCAAAACTATCTCAAATTGTTCTTAGACATGACATAGACCCTTGCTTTCGGTCCATTTGAATATCCGGAGAGAAAATGTATCCGTAGACCGTATATAAGTTGATGTGCTACCCAAAAAAACACAACTTAGAAGATGTATGTAACGTTTTCAAAGTATAATGTTATCAACGGTTAGCTCTAATTAATAGGAAAGAATATAGCAAGGCCAAAGCTCCGGTATTTTAATAGTTTATAAAAAAAAAATCGAAATGATGAAATACACTAAAATTTATTAATTTAAGGCGAAAACATTTATTTATTTTATTAACAAATCTCTTAAACTACTGACAAAGAAAGAGCTCTTGTACTCACGGTGGTCAAACAGACTTTAGATTTTGTTTTGTTTTAAATCGACGGCAATAGCAGAGAGACAATCACTTAGTTGTTGAGGTTTGGAGAGCATCAGCATGTGATCTCCACCGTCGATTTCATAGACTTTTGATACGTTGAAATTATCAATCATCCAACGAATGAAATCGCATGGAATGGCTTTGTCTTCACTACTCATTATGTAAACTCTTTGCACCGATCCATAACCTTCTTCACTAAACTTTTCTTTCTTTGATAAATCCTCTACGAAAAATGATCCTTGTCTATACAACATTTTTGCCAACTCGTAATCCTTCAATAACGCACAAAAATAAATATTCTCCGTTTCACAAAGAATGTCCTTTTAAAGTGTCAATTCTGTTTAACAAAAAATGTTATTTTACATTTTTCATTTTTCGTGCAAATTTATAAACAAATTTATGGTTTTAATTTCACAGTTTTAATGTATTAATTGAAATTATAATTTTTAATATACTAATAAATAGTAAAAAGATTTTTTAACCGTTTTTTAATTTGTGTGAAATTTCAAAGACATGGAGTAATAATAATCCATTCGTAACTCGTAATATTATAAACACTAAGTTACTAACTAATTATTCTTTTGATAACTCAGAGATAAATATCAGGTTTTAACTGATCAAACTATTTTCCGGGAAGAGAGTGGTCACGGGTAAATTCTCTCTCCGGGTTTGCAAATTAGCCGAAAACAACGAATAATCCATATCCGTGTGAAGTGTCCAGAGACAATTATGGTAATTCCATTCGGCAGAGTTCGAACTCGTATGGTGTTTGCCACACAAACTCGTCCTTACAGTTGGACCACGACGTTCTGGACTAGCTAAAATTTTATAGCATAGAGTCGACATAATACCTCGATAGGACAATTTTGGTAAAGACGAGTCTTCATGAATCTTGGTCCCATCTTTAATAAACTCATTGTCCCATTTCTAGTTTCATGAGATGAAAGTTCACAATCATCAAGATCTCCATGCATCTCCATATACTTTCTCAATCAACAAAAACAAATAATTCAACGAAATATTTATCTACAAATATAAGTATTAAACTATAGATTTTTCACTTTTTGGTTGGTGTGATTATATAAAAAATAATTATTGTAAAACCTTATCGACCACGTGAGAAGGCACGTGGGTTGTGTCGGGCAAGAAGGCATTGAGGAACACAAGAACACTTGTCTTCGCCGGAAGTTTGTCGGCGGCGAGAGCAATGTTCAAGCCACCAAAGCTTGATCCAACGAGAATCACTTGTTCATTATCCGGTAAAGACTCGAGGGTTTCGATCAACGGTCGGGAGTATTCATCAAAAGATCCAACGGCTTGGATTGATCGTGAATCGATCCCGGAGCCGGCTAGTTCGACGGCAGTGACACGGTGGCCGGCGGATTCAAGGAGGGGCTTGAGCTTGAACCAGATCCAAGCTCCATGAAAAGCATTGTGAACTAATACAAAGTGATGTTTTCTCTCCATATGAATAGTCTTTTTTTAGTTCTTGTGTGGTTCTTGCTTGTTTGAGAGTAGATGGTGTTATGTCGTAATTTATATAATACAGTGTTGGATAAGTTCACATGCGTTACGTAATTCACGTTGTTGATTATGTGACAAATGTCGAATATGTTCATTATGGTTCAATCAATGAATCAATTTAACCATATGTTAGTTCTTTACCTTAGGTGGAAACTCACATATACGAACAACTTTACCAGCATCAAATCTTGATTTTACTGTAAAGTAACCAACGCTTTTTTTGTTTTTTTTTTGTATTTCTCTATGTTTTTAAATTCGACCCGGACAATGAATTAGACTGCGTCTCATATCTTTGAATAATAAGTCGGATCCTGAAAATTAATGGATTGCAAACACCTCGGAATCAAAATATGAGCTTCCTACCGCGTGATCTAGCAATAATAATCGTAAAATTTTGGACCGATAATTTTAGGCCGGCATTCGGGGTCCCGTTCGGGTTCAGATCGGATTGTGTTCGGGTTCGGGTCCCATTTTAAAAAATTCCAAGATCCATTCGGGTTTTTTGAAAATTCGGTTCGGGTTCGGTTCGGGTCACTTCGGGTTCGGGTCAAGTTTAGTAAATCATCTAAAACCCGAGTGCACCCGAATATTTTTTCGGCTTCGAGTACTTTCGGATTTTTTGTGTTCGGGTTTCAGTATTTTTCGGGTTTTATCATTTTCCGTATTTTTTTTCCGGGTTTTTCCGGGATTTTCGGGTTTTTCGAGTTTTTCCGGGATTTTCGGGTTTTTCGGGTTATACGGGTTTTGGGTTTGAGTTCGGTTTGGATATTCTTGATATTTTGGGTGTTTGAGTTCGGGATTTTCGGATTGAACAAGGCATGTATATGGGTATAAAGGTATATTGGTATGAATGTATGTGTATGTGTGTGAAAATTTCGGGGCATCCATATACTAGTTCGGGTTTCGGGTTCGGTTCGGGTAAAACCCGAAACCCGAAATACTTGAGTGGAGAACCCGTTCGGATTTTTTCACATAATTTTTTGGGTTCAGTTTCGGGTTTTTCAGCTCGGATTCAGTTCGGGGGTTCGGGTTCGGTTTTTTGCCCAGCCCTAGATAATTTACTTATCTAGGAGAACGTGCTTCCTATGTCTCTTTCTAGGATCGACATTGTTTCTGAATCGATTTAGATGGAACGCATATCAATATATTATTGAATGTTTTATAATTAATACTACTACATATTAGCTTTCTAACTATGAAAATTGAAATGTACATACATAATTTAAATATCTAATGTCTAAAAATAGTAATTAAATGATAAAGTGAAATAAGAAATATATATATATTTCCTACAATAGCTTAACAAATATGGAAAATAACTAAAATAATATTCAAAAATCCTTTTCTTGAGAATTTCAATTGTATATTTTTTTCTTTTTCAACTATAAATTTTAGTGTAAATAAAAAATAGCTAATTAAATTAATTACTTTAGAAAATGAAATTAATTGAAAAGGAAATGAAATCAATTATTGGTTTAATAATCGGCCATGCGGGTAATCGGGTCAGTAAGCCAAGCGGATCGCGGGTATTTGGTGGAATTTTTCGGGTTTTTATCAAGAGGGTTTAAACGCTAAACTCATACTGGATTAGTGACCGGATGTGTGTTAATCATTATCCGCGTCCGAAGACATTGGTATTTTGGTTCTTCGTGGAAGAAAAAATAAAATCTAGTATAATAACGACCAAACATCAAGAAAACAAGACGTTCGTTTGTTTTTGTCATCTAGCCTAATGGCAAGTAGTTTCTCTCACTAGAAATATGTGCAGGGTTCGAACTCTGGTTTTGTGAGATGACAGCAGAGATGATGCAACCAATAGCCCACTTGCTATTCTCAAACATTCATATATACTATACTCATATCCTGTTTTATATCTTGTGACACACAAAAAACACTCACACAAGCTGCTTTTTAGAGCTAGCTTTTACAAGTTTCTACATGATTTTTTTTTCATCTCTCAACTTTTACTTAGATAAGGACTATAAGAAAATAATATAAATCAATAAAATATGGTGAAAAAAATCAGAACATAAGAATAAAGAACATTGTTGACAAAACTTAAAATACAAAAATAACTTTCAACATTGTGCAAATGATTACACCTTTGTTTTCACCGGCCCTTTTCCCGGTGGCGACCTACTCGGAGATGCTACGATCTTTTTAACATTGTGAATGTGAATCTTCTCTCTTGTTTCTCCTATTTAAATTGTACATCCAAAACACACGTATTAGTAATTTGGCAATTACATATAGTTCTTTTGGAGTATATTAACACACGAAATATCGAACTGCCGCCTGCAACTGTCTGAACCGCATGGACCACAACATAACAAAACCCGCAACAGTTTGGACTATTTGAACGCGGATGATATCAAATTGTCATCTATTTTTCAAAAATACTACATTTGAAGTTGGTTTTTTCATAAAATCTAATATTTTTTTAGAAACTATCAATAATAATCTTATTCTCCTATATGATTTTTCGTTGCTAATATTTAAATATATGGAGAAAAATGATAAATATTGAGATAACTCACTAAATTTGTGGGATTCGTAAGGTCGAGCTGAGACCATAAAAGATGAAAACACCAAAGAGAAAACAAGTAGCCAAGCAATAAAGCACAATCTTCCTTTCATTTCTTCTACTTTTGTGTCAATGTAATATATTGTTGGTGATTTTATATAAGATTTAGGGTAAAATATGTTTCTTGTATTGACTTGTGATCGAATGATCAATATATATACACCAGAGAATGACTTAACCTAAACTATAAGAGAATATTATAGATATATACACAACTCATAAGATAAGGAAAGTATCCTTATTTATTTATGTTATATGAATTTTCATGCATATGGGTATTTATATCCATCTAAAATGTTGCATATAACGAGCCTAGTTATAAGTTAATTTATATGGAGCTTTCAGATAGATATTATCAAATTAATTTTAATGCGAAAACATTGACAAAGTAAAGTCTCCATAAGAAAATTTTTTAATTCTAAAACATTGATTAGATTTTTAATAAAGTTATATATGAACAAATAATAAATTATATATTGACCAAGAAGTTTCAAACTTGAGAATCATATAATCTTTTTAAATCCAAAATCATTCCTTGGTGATGATATCATGACATACGTATTAGATTTACATACAGATTTTTTTTTGGTTTTCCATGTTAAGAAACATAAAAAAAGAAATTATTCATTTTCAAACGTAAAACTAGATAAATGGAATTATGCCTAATATATATTGAAATAATACCATTCTTCGATTATGCTAACTTTTTCTTTTATATATATATATATATATATATATATTTGATGACATTTGATTTTTAATAAGTGTTTAGAAGGTTTTGATGAATTAGGTAAGTATTTGTGATTTTTATAGAAACTCTCTGCAGTTCCATTTAAAATCATGTGATTTGATGTGATTTTGATTTTTTGTATTTTCAACGAGAAAATTCCATAAAACATCTTAAATAATTTAAAATCCATTTATTAAAATATTTCCAGTAACAACATATTTGAAGATAAATTTTAAAATCATCATTTCAATAACAATAAATTTTATAAAACTTTTTAAAGGCTTTTGTTTTAATAACATTAAATTTCATATTTTAATAGAAATCACTCCAAATCACTATGTGAATACACCGGTAAGAGTTCAACATGAGTGATTTCAGGTCGACACTTGAGATTAATTTGGAAGCCGATGCTAAAATGCAATCAGAACTCCGATATTGAAATAAATGATGTGACACTTTTTCATTTCATAAAATATTTCTATTGTGGATTAAATTATAACTTCATAAGTATGAAACGATTTAAAATTGGGTAATGCGTGAGAGAACTTTGAAACAGATAGTATAATATATGCATGCATGCATATATATGAGCAGCAAAAGGTCTAACGTTGACAAAAGAATTAGTCTATAAGATTATCTTGGTTGGTCTTCAATTCAAATAAAAAATAGAAATATAAAAAAATCAATTTATTTAGCCTATATGATCAATTCAAAATTTTAGTAGTGGGATAAAATGAACTGTCGTACTCTAACACTAAAAAACGGAAATTTGTTTATTAATCCTAAAATATTTCATGAATAAATCCTCATGTATATAAAATAATTTTAAGAGAAAAATCTTTTGAATTTTTTCTTTTATGGTTTAAACTTATATATCAGAGATGAATAGAATCTATATTTACGAATTTGGCAGCTTTCCAGCGACTAGAGCTGGCATTTTATCCGAAACACGAACCCAAATCTGATCCGAAATATTTGAATCGAACTCGATCCTAAACTAAAAAATATTTAAAACCGGACGGATAATCGAAAAATTCGTAGAACATAACTCAAACCCGAACCAAATCACTAGTTGAGAAAATACCCGAAACCGAACGAATATCCGAAAAATTCATAGAGTTCCATTCCAAATTCCGAATAAGTACTTGAAGATATTTAAATACCATAAAAAGCATATAAAATCACTATCCAAACTGATCCGAAAATTTCAAACTATTTGGAAAAAGCCTAAAATGCCTGAAAAACTTTGGAATACCCAACCAAAACTATCCAAACCGAAATTGAACAGAAAATCGCAAATATCCAAACGGTTATTGTAGGGTTTGAGTTAAAATCCAAACTCGGACGGGTATCTGAACGTCCAGTCCTACCATCGAATCAGCCACTAATCTAAACACCTCCGTGTCGTCGACGCGCTGTACCTGCGAGTGCGCCGTACTTAGTTTATTTTACTCGCCTTATTTTGTCGGGCCTACCAATATGGGCTTAAGACAGGCTTTTTGGGCTCAGTTAAAACTACGTTTCTGTATTAAAACGATTTGTTATTTTCGTGTTTATTAAAAACAGTAACAACTTTGTTTTTGTTCAAAGTATGTAACGACTAACGATAAAAATATCTAAAATTATTTTTAATTTAGTTGGATACAGTACCGATTTAAATGTTTCAAATTCTCCATTTTTGTTGTGTACAATCGAAATATACATATTCAATTATTTTTAAAAAATAACACATGGATAATAATTTATAAAATACGGGTGAAAAAAAAAAAAAAATTTATAAAATACGTTATCGAAGTGGATACGGATACTCTAATACGGACAAAGGCGAGAGATACTCAATGAGTGATTTTCTGTCGTAAGTTTTTTAACCTAACCAGAGATCACTTTATATGTGACATCACATTCGTTAATTTAATAATTTCATTAAACATCAACTTGGTCCTCGTTACATTATTACTCGTTAATTCAATGTTCAAAATATCGGGTTAGGCGGCGTCTAGGCGCTCGGCTAAGCGGTCTTAAAAGACTCAGCCTCCACGTTTTTCGCGTAATGGGTGAAGCTAGTCGGAATATCGGACTAGGCGTTACGAATGGGGATTTGGTTTTATGCTCAACTTTAGTTTGGATTTCAAATATTACATTTTAGCTTTTAAGTTAGACGCTAGAACCTTTCCGAATGCTTAGATACCGTCTAGCGATTTTTTGAATATTGCTCGTTATTAGTCAGCTGATCACATGCTTTTAAATTAGGCACTAGACCCTTTCCGAACGCTTAGATACCGTCAAGCGATTTTATGAATATTGTTTGTTATTAGTCAACCGATCACATGCTTCTTCACTCCATCCATTAAATGTTTTCGATCACAAAAAGAACTTGGTGAGTGACAATGAAACAATTTCAACTTTTAGAATCTAAAATGTATTTGTCTTTTCCCATTTAATTAACCATCTAATCACAGTCTAATAATTTCAATTTTTTTGAGTTGATCTCTACTTAACTTATGGCTTTAGTAAAAAATAAAACACAAACTGTGCTTTACTTCACACATGATTCAAGAAAATAAAACAAAAGATCCAAATAATTATGAAAAAGGTAAAAAACCCTAATAAGTAACAACTACAAGTGATAAAAAAATCTCTATATATGTTAAAAGGAACATGCATTGACAAACAACAAGCACATGAGTTATGAAACCTATATTGAAACTGTACATTGTCCACATGATATGTTCTGTCTACAATATACATATATAGTAGATAGATATGCAAATAAATTCTCCAACAAAGCACAATCCCAAGATTGAAAATTTCGATTTTGAGGTTCCTCTCAAAACATACCTGAAAAGGCAAAAAGAAAGGCTAAGGAATGTCGGAAAATATAGAATCATCCAATAGATTATCAGGCCATGCGGCTGAAGCTGAAGCTCCTGATTCTTGACAGCTTGAGGATGTGATATTGCTATTAACATCTTCAACAACGTATTGGTTTCTAATCAAATCATCAGTAGTCACAACAGAAGATGGATCAAGAGCCGGTAGCAAACTCTGCGCTGGATCCGATAGCCAGATTGGAGATAACGGTAAGCTTCCTCTTTGAAAATGATTGTCATCAATGTTTTGAGGCAAAACCGAAGATGGTTCCATATTGGAGTTTAGCGTTTTCAGGGAAGGTAGATTGTTTAAGTCCTGAAGATAAGAACCAATGAAACCAAGGTCGAGGTTGTTGCTATTGGTGACAATAGAGGTAAGGAGATTGAGAGTATCCAAGTCAATAGGGTTAATATTATTCATGAAAGGCGGTTGAAGAAGGTACTGGAACAATTGGATTTTAGCTATCTCGGTTTGTAGTTTCAGTATAGCAGCGCGATGATCTTGATCGGTCTGATGTATATCAACAAGGCCTCTCAAGTTAGATGGGAGAGACATAAGCTGAGATAAGCTTGAGAAAATATCGGTTCTTGGACGATGAGTCATTGGATCAATACCCATTTGAATAAGCTTTTTCTTCAAATATGTGTTCCAAAAATTCTTGATCTCGTTGTCTGTTCTCCCAGGTAAATGATTTGCAATCGTTGACCACCTTACAACATCATCAAAAACATAAGCACTAATAACACAAAACCGTTGACTAATAAAATCAAAAAGAGTCAAGAAAGTATTTTTACTTGTTTCCAAGAACAGCATGAAGGTTCAAGATAGTTTGTTCTTCATCCGAAGAAAACTTCCCTCGCTTGATGTCCGGTCTTAAGTAGTTAGTCCATCTAAGCCGACAACTCTTCCCACACCTATTCAAACCTGCAAAGAGATAACAAAATTACAACATAACGTAGACTTCAAGATCAAACATAACAAAGATACAAAAAAACAGAAATTGATTAGAGCGATACCAGCCAACTTAGGAAGAGCTCTCCAACTACTATGACCATGTTTTTGAACATAGTTAAAAAGTTTCTCATCTTCATCAGGAGTCCAAGGACCTTTCTTAAGACCAGACTCATCATTATTATTACTAGGAGATCTTCCCATGTCTCTTATTTTCTTGGAGATTTGGTTTCTTGCTTGCCTTCACACAACTACTAACTGCTTCTTATTACTATTTATATTAAACCTAAAGCAACACTCTCTTTCTCTTCATGTCTATTCATCACGTGCTTTCATCCTATTCGCTTACCCAAAAAAAAACAATGTCACTTTCACCTTTCATCTCCATCATTATTTTTTTCTTATACGCATTCCCTTACTAATTTGCAAAAAAAGAGAATCATTCAATGTTAAATTCTTCTTCTTGTCTTAATGCCACTACATTAGTATCATCACAAGAACAAACATATACCAATAGATCTCTATGTTGTAGTTAATTGGTGAAGCAGTTCATTAGTAACAATCACTATGCCCTAAGTACCAAATCCTGCATGTGTCAAGGAGAATAACAACACATAGTTAATTCTTGGTCTCCTTCACATTTCCAAAATTCAAGTCTAGGTTTATTGGAGGTTCATGTTCTACTAAAAATTCAACAGAGATCAACTCAAGCAAGAAAGGTTTCATCCTTATGAAAATATTGAAATCTATATATAAAAGATCTCTCTAATGAGTAGGTGTATGATACTGTTAGACTAATATTATTTAAATCATTGGAATGACAAATGAATAGAGAAAGGAATTGAAATATAAAGACATAGCCAACAACACATGGCAACAAAAGGATGGCTAAAGAGACATCTCATATGGCACGCAAAATAAGTTCCTCTCATCATCCATTTTCAGGCTTATTTATATACATATTTAGCATTTTGTACATGTACCTATATTATATAATCGTATTTTCTTCATATCAAAATTACATAATAGCTTACAACCAACCAAACAAAATGCAAACAATGAGCCCTAAGAGCACTTAAAATGAGAATGGTTTCTTGTTATAAGTCCACATATATTATTGAAGCAAGTAAATGATGAAGAGTGGGTCTAATATGAGAGTGTAGTTTTCTTGTTTGACACACATCATGAGTAAAAGTCTTGATATATCAAAACTTAGGTAATACTTACAGAGATTTTCCAACCCTCAAAATGCCTTTTCTAGGAAGATAATATACCAAATGAAGAAACCTACAACAGAGAAAGCGTATAATATTAATAGTTACAAGTAAAAAGTTATCATCATCCTATGTTTCATATCACAAAGTTGCAAAAAATATTATTTGTAACAAGCTTGAGATGCCAATAAGTACAACAACATCGAAAAACCGTTGGATCGATTAATTGCAACACTGGACAAAGTTACCATTGCTATAAACTAACCATTGAATATTTTCAGCAATATCTCCCATTACCATAGCAAGTAGTTATGTAATAGTTATCATCGGTAAAGTATCCGCATTTCGTAGTATAACTCCATTTCAATGATAAACAAATTGATGAAAATTCAAACCGCGAATAGAAACGAACAGACAAATATGGAGGACAAGGTAACAGCAACAAGTTTTGGTATTATCAGAAGCAAAAAAAAAACTTACTATTGATGATGGTGAAAGGCGCGATGTGACAGTTTTTGACCATTAGGGAGGAGCTGGTTAGAGAAGAAGTGGGTGCAGAAAATGATCTAAATCTCCACCATCTTTTTAAAACCTTACAAGACTTTCTTCCTCCAATTCAGTGTAGCAACCAATGGCAAATCTTGATCTATTGTCTTTTTCTTTTGTGTCTTTTCTATAATGTAGATCAAATATTTCGTGCAAAGTCTCAAAACTGAAAGACATAATATCAAGAAATCAATTCTGATTAAGAAATATAGAGAAAAAAACCAAACAAGAAGATGTTTTACCTAATGAGAGGCATCAAATATGTCAGTTTCTAGAAGATATTTTAGTGTATGAAGTAACTATAGATGAAATTCAAATATGATACATTGTGAGTAGCTTTTATATGGAAGCATACGAATACACACGAGGCTTAGCAAACGAACGTCGCCAGAAGGTTCAGAGTCCGTGGACTCATAATATCCTCAAGACGGGCCAGGTAAGATACTTGTCTTTGGCGAGCCAACCCCTACCAACACAATTTGAACCGAAAACCTCATTAATTCGTAGAGTTTTAACCACTAAGCCAACACTTCGTTGGTATTTGTAATATTTTCGTGAACCAATTATAAGGCATACCTTAATCTCAACATACACAGAAATTCCATGGAAGCATCCAAATGTTCATGGCTACTGTTTTATTTCATCGAATCCAAGTAAGATAACCGCAAGATCAAAATATCCTACGGTTTAAGAACAGAATAAATCTACGAGTATTGTCATACCTAGGCAAGATACGCCTACGAATCTGAAAACGAAGTAAGGAGTTAGGAAACATAAGTATTAATTCGACTGGGAAAGAGAGATGTGTATTGCTTGTTGAACTAGGGTTCTTCACAAAGTGGACCAACAGTTTCAAATGGAGAAAGCAGGTAAAGCAAATATTAAAGAAATAAAGGAAGACACTAGGTACTTACAAAAGTTATTAATTATGAAAACATGTGATGTCACTTAAACCGTTTTTTTCTTCTAATATAAACAAAAAACAACTTGGTTGTAAATGTCGGCTAAACAAATGAATTGCTTCTTCTCTTAAGTTTCTAACCAACACGTCAAAAAAAATATCAGACTTCTATGCCAAAAATATGAAAAATGCATGTTTAACCCTTTACCTCTTGTATGTAATTTTGGAAAGCATGAATCAAGTTCATCTACAAGAACATATATACCTTTAATCAACCTATGCATATACAATCTATTAGGGATAAATTAGTTCAAAATGTAGATATGTCATGTGATATAACTAATAGAAACTGCATATTATATTTGATTTTATGAAACAATTATAAAACAGATAAATAAAAGACAAAATATAATTAAATTCCACGCAAAGAATAAAAATTCGACACTGATAAGTGACTACCTAATTGAAATTCCCGTGCTAAACCTTAGTGGAATACATGAGTTGGGGCTAAGAAATCTGTTTGGTGATTTCTATTTTTTACTGTAGTAATCAATTTAATGGTTCTTACGTATTGAAAGGATTAGTTTTATATGAAAGTGGTCTAAAAGTCATTTAATCTTTGAAAGTCAAAATGTTATTCAAATCAAGAAAATCACCGTTCAAAATCTTCTTGCTTACTCTTCATTTTAGAATATTAAATCAACACATACTTTTTCTCAACCATTTTACGCCCAACATTGCCGGAGCATCTGCTACAAAAGAAAAAACTTCGTCACAAGAAACCTCAAGAACATGACAAACAAAAAGGAAGAACAAGAATGTCTACCATTAATTTATGAATTCAATCAAATATCTAAGTGTTGTTTTTGCTAACTATCAACCACTAAGTGTCAATTTTAGGTTGCTGAACTTCTTTTGTCGTGGACATCGTTTCATAGCTAATTAAAGACAAGTGAAAGACATGGTGGCTAACAATAGAAGAATATGCCTTACAAGAACTCTACATATAAATCCCTTAGAATGTAACAATGGTATCTATCATTTAGTGAGATGATTATAACACGAGTAAAGTTTCACTAAATGCAAAATGAAGAAAAACTATAGAGGCAATATATCGCCTTACTTGCTTACAACATTAAAAGTGCATGTAACTAGAACTTTGGCCAACAAAATCTAGAGGAAGCTATAGACAATAGAGAATGCAGGAATCAAACCATCATAAACATTCACAACATAATCGAAAAATGAAAAGAAAACATGATTGTAATAGTTAACAAATCTTTTAAAATTTTCAAGAACAAGCTCCACTTCAAGAAAGTACCATAAGACATTGAGAAGATTCTTTACCAGGGAATTTCAAAAGTGTTACATCTCTTTTCCATTTCTGCTCAAGAATTTGTATGTGTCTCCATGAACCTTTAAAGTATTCATATAATATTTCTTTTTGTGATTCTTCCTGCCATGAAAAATAGACTCAAACACTTAATCTTGAGCTCACTGCAAATCTCAAAGGAGAATGATACTATATGGTAAGAGCCATGTTTAACTTAAGTTTTGTTAGACCAAAGCTAACACAACCTAAACAGAAATCACCATATAGAAAGCCCATGAGCTCAGAGACAAGAAGCAGTAACTATCAACAAAAAAAAGAAATTAGTTAAACAATGATAACTAGGGGAGATCATAATGATATACATAATACAACTTAATCATCAAATTACGAAAACAAAAAAATATGGGTAAATAAATCAACCACTCTTCATAGAAAGTGTATAAGCACAATCCTTTGTAAATTTATTGCAAAATAAGTAGAATAAACAACAACAAAAAGGTGTTTAAAATCAAAAAGAATTAGTAGTGTTTTCTCACTAAAATCTATTGATAGGTATTACCAATAATCCACCTTCAGCACATATATATTAATAGTCATAGAGATAGACATTTACTATGGTTAAAAAAATCATTTGTGTATACCTTTATAGTTTTCACAAATCTGCACTAACACCTAGACAATTTGAATATTTTCTTGAACATATAAAACACCTTTTGAAAATTTTTTGAGCTTTACTAGGAAAAGGAGATAAAGTTAGTATAAAGTAAAAACCAAACAAAGAAGATTATGTTATGTCAGTAACTAATCTTAAAACAAGTATAAAATATAGTCTAGCTTTTCACTTTGACTAATGGGAGACAAAAAGAGAGGGGCTCAGCTGCAAAAAGCTAATTAACTTTACCAGTCATGTGATAAAGGTGAAATGGTAGATTCATGTCATTTTTGTCATGAATGATGCACTTGAAATATGATATTATGATATTCTCTTGAGAAAAACCCTTTAAATCACCAATAAATATAGCTAAAAACCAGAGATAAAAACCACAAAAGTTTGAGTATGGAGACCTTTGAGTTTGAGACGTGGCAATGAAGTTCGTTTTCTTTGGCCAAAAAACTATCGTTTTTAGTTGTTGTATCTTTAATTTTCCGCGTCTACTGTCTTACTTGTAAGTCAATAACACGATATGCAACTTACACCTTTGTAAGACTGGCGGATCACATTGGTTTCTCTCTAGAGGAAATTCCTTAACCGCTTTCCAAATGAAAAGGGTTTGGATGAACAAAACAACAAAAGTTTGATATAGTTTTAACAATGTAAGTTGGTCTATGCTCGAAGCAAACCACATTTGCTTCACTAAATATTGTACTGAATGAAATACACTAGTGATTAGACAAAGAAATGGGACGAACCTCGGAACATAAAGAGAGTCACCACGTGCTTGAGTTCTTTATTTCACTCACCAGCAAGCATCAAGCAGAAGACAAAAAGAAAATCTGAAAAGACCCTCCAAAAAATTAACATTGTTGCTTTTAAGAAGGTAGTAGCTAAAGTGTTTGAGCTTTTCATGAGTATATTAAATAGTTTTAAAAGACAAAAAAGACTGAGTAAAGCTTTTTTTGCATGAAAAAGTAAGTCACATGGCCTGATCACTTCAAAAAAAAAGTATATGAAGATCTCTGCATGAACATATACGTAAGAACATGATACATATAGTATTAGAATAATCTTGACAAAAGCATCATAAAAAGCTGCTCTAAAACACATGGGTTTGGGGTTGGTAAGTCAGGTCTTTAAAATGAGTTTGTAATAAAGAATATAAAGCTATCTCCATGAACAAAACCTTATAAGTCGCCTTTAGATCTCCTCTTTGTCCTAAGCCTTTTGTACTTATTCTAAATTTATTAGCACTTAACATTAACAAAAACACTTACCTATCTCTTCGAGCTTTGAAATGAATATGTGATAACACTAAACAAGTGATTCTACAATTTGAGAAGCAAGAGTAGAATATGTAAGTAAAATGTAGACATATCAACGGAGGATTCTAGCTCTGGTGGTAAAAGGCTTACGGTTGTTAAGTTCTCCAGCTAGGTTCGAATCCCAACCAATAAGGGTTCTAGCGGTTTGGAGCTATTCTTGTGTGACCGCGTGTCCCATGTGATACAGGCTGGACCGCTGGTTCCTTGAACTCCTACCGGCTAGTCTGGACTCACCTTAGTGAGGGCCGGAACACGCGAGCTATCAAAAAAAAAATGTAAACATATCGATGTGAACAACACAAGGATTACGAATGCTAAAACTCAACTTAAGATAATTCTTTTTAAAAGAATAAACAATCAACAAAATAATGTGCAAAAAGTCAATAATTTTGACGATTTTGCTATATGATAATGTGAGCAGATAGATCTTTCATGAATACCTTTGACTTAACCATCCGAAAAAAATATATTAGGTAAGCATCTTTGCAGTTCAATACTTGATTAGCTTGAAAAAAAACTGCATCATTAGAGATAATATATCATCAAGTAGTAACATATCTAAACCACATTGTGTCATATGAACCAAATATGCAATAGACAATAACTTCTTAACATATTTAGATTGGATGAGAATGTTTGTCTATAGTCTTAAAGATTATTCTATCATCCATCGATTCATATTCGAACTTTAATCAGTCAAAAATTTCCAATAAGCAGCAAGCAAATATATATAGCATTAGGAGATCAACAAAACTGAACAGAATCAAGAGCTTTTAACAATCAATGTTTATGAAACATAACACACATACTTTATGAAACGATCTAAATCTTTGCCATCACATCCAAATACCAATTCCAGCAAAACCTAAAAGAATATAGTTTCGATTTAGAGATCTGAAGAGATACGTAAAAACCGGGGTTTCTAGCTCGGGTGGTAAAATTAGATAAAAAAGTTTTTAACGTAGACTTAATAATTTGATGTCAATAATTTATAATATTTATTTTTTGTCGGGTATTTCGGATAATTCGAGATAATTTACAATATTCTTTTGATATTAAATTTAAAAATAATTGATATATTTAAATTTATAATTATAGTTCAGATATTTTCGAGTAACCGATTCAATCCGGATTTATCCGAATTTTGGATTTTCAGAATTAGGGGTTTAAATCCCAATCGGTATTTTATAAATTTCGGCTTGGATTCGGTTCAGATATTTACGGGTTCGGTTCAGACTCGGATACCTATTTAAATTTTGTAAAAACCAAAAAAGATGACAACCATCCGAAAATAAAAATAATATATAATATACAAATTTGACAATATATTACCCAACACCTAAAATTAATAAGAAAATCGATTTGATTCTGGTATTTGGGCGAAGAAACGATTGGTATTTTGAGCATTTCTGATATTTTGAGTATTTTTTATCTTTATGTTTAAAATATTTTCGTCGGATAATTCGATATAATTCACAATATTTTTTTGATATTAAATTTAAAAATAACTAATATATTTAAGTATATAATTATAGTTCAGATATTTCGGATATCCGAAATATTTTGGTTCGGGTCGGGTTTGATTATGATTTTCGAGTACTGAAGTTTAGTATCCGTTCGAGTATTTCACGGGTTCGATACCATTTTTCTGATGGATTCGTTTAGGTTTTCGGATTCGGTTCTTTTTCCCACCCTATTTGAGTTGTTTGGTCACGACTAAACCGGTTAAAACCGAACACTTCGTAGGTTTAAACCGGTTTCGCGAACCGAATACCGAAACGCTAAAATTAGTAGAAAAGGTTAAAGAGTTGTCTCCGAGAAAAAGAGGAAGAAGCTATCGAGAGATTCGAAGAGGTGAAGAATCCAATCATCGGAGTAGAAAAAATCACTCGAGCCAAAGGAAGAAACAGTGGAAGCAATCGTTGGGGAAAGGAACGAAGATGGCGTTGGCAGCTTTAGGGCAGCTAAACATCGATGAACTTCCTCCGGTTTGGGGATCTCGCAGTGTCGATTGCTTCGAGAAGCTTGAACAAATCGGTGAAGGAACTTACGGGTTTACTTCTCAATTTTTTCTCTAAATCAATTTCAGTTTCTGGGTTTTCGAAAGGCCTAATTTTTACTCGAGATACTTGAAGCTATTTTGTGATTCGGCTTTTATAATGCATCTTCTGAGTTTGGAGTTACATGTTGAATCTGAATCTGAAGGATATGATGTTTAATTGTTAGTGTTTGATCTTTTGCAGTCAAGTTTACATGGCTAAAGAAATCAAAACTGGTGAAATTGTTGCTTTGAAAAAGATTCGTATGGACAATGAAAGAGAAGGGGTAATGAAGATTCTTTCTTTTGTTATCTCTACCTTTTGAAGTTTCTACGATGCGGCGAACTTAGAACCGAATGCAAGTTTAACCGTTTAATTCTCAATTGGTATGCAGTTTCCTATAACAGCTATCCGCGAGATCAAAATCCTGAAGAAGCTTCATCATGAGAATGTCATTGAGCTAAAAGAGATTGTGACTTCACCCGGTATGTATATAAAAACGCACATGTCTCGCGGAAACTAGTTTTGCTAGCTCTTCTTTTTAAAAGAAGTCTAAAGTTATGTGCTTTGTGACTGTTTTTTCTGTCTCTAAAAAAGGCCGGGACAGGGATGACCAAGGAAAGCCAGGTTCGTGAAAATTAACTGAAGTTCTATAGTACTGTAGATGGTTATAATTGTGTGTGGTTGCGTAAAACGTTTGTAACTTTGTACGGATTTATAGATAATAACAAATACAAGGGAGGGATCTATATGGTGTTTGAGTATATGGATCATGATTTGACTGGACTTGCTGATCGTCCTGGACTGAGATTTACTGTTCCTCAAATCAAGGTATTGCACGGCTAGATAGCTTGTTGTTTCTATTCGCCGTTTTAATACTTTTTGTGCAACTTTGTTTTAATATTCAATCCATGTAAAAGTGTTACATGAGACAACTGCTCACCGGACTTCACTATTGTCATGTGAATCAAGTTCTTCACCGTGATATAAAAGGTGATTTTTCCAAATACATTGTTGATGTTCGGTTATCACCTTTACTTGCTTATTAACTTAGATCTTGATGCAGGGTCAAATCTCCTTATTGACAATGAGGGGAAGTTAAAGCTGGCCGATTTTGGGCTTGCACGGTCGTTTTCTCATGATCATACTGGAAATCTTACAAATCGTGTCATCACATTGTGGTATCGGTAAGCCTACGAACCCCCATTTAATGTTTAAACTATAGATAAAAAGATAGTCTTGATACCTTGGCATTGTGGTCTTTGCTGATGTATCGGTTATTGTTTGTTACTTTGCTGACTTACACATATTTCGGCAGGCCCCCTGAGTTACTACTCGGAGCCACAAAATATGGCCCAGCAATTGACATGTGGTCGGTCGGTTGCATATTTGCTGAACTTTTGCATGCAAAACCAATCTTGCCTGGGAAAAATGAGGTCAGACTTTCAGCTTTCCTGATAGCTCAGTTCTTTTGAACATTTCAGACGTTAGTACAGTTCGTTTTGATGCCACTGATGAGAATCTACCTGGTCTCCTGGTTGCATTGTGATATCATTGGACTTGAACACCCGAAAGATTCACTAGAACTAAATAAGTAGCCATGGTTTAGATATATGGTCACTTTTATCCCTTAACCATAGAGGCTGGTTTGTTTCTCCTGTACATGTATTATGTATATAGAAATTGCGGGAGTTTTTATCAGGGATTTGGGTTTCGATAGCTTATGATTAATGTTATAGACGCAGTTATGTGTTTCTGTTTTTGATAATCTCAACCATGGTATGTTCCTCTTCTTACTTTGTTTCAGCAAGAACAATTGAACAAGATTTTTGAACTTTGTGGATCACCTGATGAAAACGTTTGGCCTGGGGTTTCCAAGATGCCTTGGTATAACAATTTTAAGCCCGCACGGCCTTTGAAGAGACGTGTACGAGAGTTCTTCAGACAGTAAGTAAAGTAAAAGCAGTGTATAGCTTCACTTTTAGCCAAGTAATTTGATCAGAAGATATCATTTGACACTTATTTCTCTTCTGCCTCAGCTTTGATCGTCATGCCCTTGAACTACTGGAGAAAATGTTGGTGCTTGACCCCTCACAGGTATCAGAGATACTTATCATTATCAGCAGCGAACTGTCTTTTGAAAATATACTCGAGCTACAAATCAGCTTGATATTTAAGTTCCTTTTTTTCGCGTTGTCCCGGTTTAGAGAATATCGGCAAAGGATGCTCTTGACGCCGAGTACTTTTGGACTGATCCATTGCCATGCGATCCAAAGAGGTAATAGCGTTTTCTGATTTTCTCTTACAGACTCATCTGGTTCATCAACATCATTATCGTCAAGCTTGATGATGGAGAAAATTCTTCTGACTTGAATAATGTTTCGTATCAACAGTCTGCCCACATATGAATCATCTCATGAGTTTCAGACAAAGAAAAAGCGGCAACAACAGCGCCAAAACGAGGAAGCAGCAAAAAGACAGAAACTGCAGCATCCACAGCAGCAGCATTCTCGCTTGCCTCCATTACAACACGGTGGCCAATCTCATGCTGCTCCACATTGGCCTGCCGGTCCAAACCATCCAACTAACAACGCACCGCCACAAGTACCTGCTGGACCCAGCCACCACTTCTATGGGAAACCCCGTGGTCCACCTGGTCCAAACCGGTATCCTCCCAGCGGAAACCAAAGCGGGGGCTATAATCAAAGCCGCGGAAGTTACAACAGCGGATCATATCCTCCGCAAGGACGGGGAGCTCCTTATGCGGCAGGTCCTAGAGGACCTAGCGGTGGTGCATACGGGGTTGGGCCACCTAACTATTCACAAGGGGGTCAGTATGGTGGCTCTGGAAGAGGTCAGAACCCAATGGGAGGCAGTAGAAACCAGCAATACGGATGGCAACAGTAAAAAAACTCTAGAGATTTGTCATTGCTGCTTCTGTCTTTGTCTATTGAATCTCTTTTCGAACATTTTTACCTGTTCTATTTCACCATTATCCACACATTATCTAGTAATGTAAAGACGGAGATTGACAATGAATCATCATATATATAATTTGTGGCTGAGAGTGCCACCTCATCACACAAAAAGTGGACAAGTGTCCACCTATTTATTAAAAAATTTTTAAAATTCTATTTTTTTGTAGTTTTGGTTTAATAATAAATAGTTATGTATTTAATGATATGTTAATTGTAAGTTACTATGATAAACATATATTTTTGTTATTTGATAATTTGTATTCACAATATAATTTTTCTTCGTAAAATTCTAAATTCACTTTTTTTTGCTGAAAATCGATAATAAAAGCGCTAAATAATTCGTTTATTCCGTGCTAAGATGGATTCGTGAGCAGCTCATTCGGTAATGTATTTTGTGTCGCCTATGTTCGGTTTAGATAAAAAAATTAGCTTACAGACACTTTTTATCGATGTTTTTAGTTATTATTTTATGATAAAAATATATATTACGAATTAAACATATATTTTTGTTTTGTAGAGTATAGATTATCGTGGTTTTATCTTGATTTCATCAATTACTAAAATTTTCCTTAGTATATTTGTATAACTACCAAACTTATTAAATTTATACTGAGATTAGAATAACCTTATTAATCTTGTATCACATAAATTATTCTTTTAAAAAATATCCAAAAAGATTTTGAGTAAACATTTATAAAAAACAATATAAACCTATTGTAAAATATGTATAGACATATCCGCGCGTATGCGCGGGTACAGGTCTAGTACTGTTAAAAGAAATGAGCAATCACAACAGAGCAAAACATTCCCATTCTATATCTTACTTAAGCTTTCATGCGTTATTATTACACAAGTTTTTACTATATTGAACACAAAACCATCACCAAAGAAAACAAGAGTCTCGAAGTAAAAAATCTCTTTACCTATAGCAGAATATTTATTTATTCCATCAAGTATCTTTCTTTTAAAATCATCCTAACGCTGTTGCAGTTTGAAGTATCTTAAAGATTTAATCAACACGAACAACCTCCTCGTTGTTGCTCCGCTTGAGATGAATTGGTTGATGTCTTTAGGTTCACATCAACCATATCCTCTTGTTTCGCTGAAGAGAGTGCTTCCATTCCTGGTAATGCTGCTGAAATCTTGCGGAATAGTGGCTGCAAGTTTCCACAAGAATCAAACAAACACACACACAAATGCTATTCCGAGAAACCTTTAGATCTTAAACGAGGTATCAGGGTATAGTTGCTGCTCACCTTGATGTTAAATCCTGCCTTTGCACTCGTCTCAATGAATATTACTCCAAAATCACGAGCTTTGTTATCCCCTTCCTCTATCGACACTTGCCTGCCAAATGGAAATCTCGTTCTCGTCATGTAACTTCTTCGTATACGTTTCTTTATTCTCTTAGGTGTATCACCGGATTTGATATTATTAAGACAATTGTTCCCTACCTTTTATCAACGAGATCTGTTTTGTTACCGACCAGAACAATGATGACATCACTACCTCTCTCTGTACGAACATCCTCAATCCATTTCGAGGTGTTCAAGAATGACTGCCTATCTATACATTGGAAAAAAAACAGAAACAAAAAGGTGAGACTTTACATAGCGTTCATCGATGATTCTTTAGAGAAGGTTATCTATAAAAAAGCGAGACGGGTACTATCTATCCTGTGTATATTCTACACAAAAGAAACTTTCATGGTAATGCTGAAAAATTCTCGCAGAAGCCTTACTTGCAACATCATAGACAATTACAGCAACGGAAGAATCTCTGATATAACTTGGTATCAAACTCCGAAATCTCTCCTGCCCGGCAGTATCCCTGCATTATATAAACTTGAAGCTTAATAACCGCACTGGAACACACATATCAAACGCCAACATAATTCAAATATTCTCGTGACAATTTCTAAAAGAACTAACAATAGAGTTAGATGCTCAATAAGATGATACGCGTTAACTTGATGATCATTCAGCCATTATACCAAAAACAATGTAACACTCATCTTTCGACATTATCGTATAAACACTCACTGAGTTATGGTGATATGTAGAAGAGGATGATGAGTTTACCATAGTTGCAGACGAACGGTTCTATCCTCCTGGTACATTGTTTTCGACAAAAAATCAATTCCAATAGTCGCCTGCAACATTTCCACCACAGGGGAAAAAATAACGAAATCAGAAATTATCGATCCAAATGTATAACAATCAGTGAGTAATCACCAAGTCTGCAATATTCAATCCGAAATCGAATCAGCAAAGATGAGATTCACAAACATCAACAAATCTCAGGTGCATATAACCAAATCCGATTTCTACCAATTGAATCTGATCCATTTCATAACATCAAAATGATCTCAGATTCAGAGATTAAGGTTCAGATTGTGAACATACAATACAAAACAATCAGTAGATCGCGAAAATCAGATCGATCGGGAAGAGGAATTTTCAAACCTGATAAGTGGTATCGAATTTGTCGTACATGAAACGAGTGATGATACTGGTTTTGCCGACGGATTGATCTCCGAGGAAGACGAGCTTGTACTTAGCTAAAGGAGACACCGTCGCCATTTTCTTCTTCCTTCCTTCTTCGACGATCTCTTCACCGTGAAATTTTGAGTATAGATCTGAGTCTTTCTTCTTCGAAGGCGATGTTTTTAATTTATATGGCTTACACGGTTCACAAAAGTAACCGCCAACCACGAAAATTCACTTTTATACAAAAATAAAATAACTGATAAAATTTAGTATTTTTTTTAACCAACGATAAAATCTAGTAAAATTGTCATATCATTGGCAAATATAGAAAAAAAAATTTCTGAAAAACTGATTATTTGTTGAGAAAAAAAAACTGATTATTTGTTTAGTTTATTTTCTTTTTTGGTAAAACTGATTATTTGGGTGAATTTGGGTTACAACAAAAAAACAATTTATTAGTTTTTAGGTACTACAAGAAATTGTAATATAATAATGAAGAGAAATTATAATTTTGCCTTTTTCAAACAAAAAAAAAGAAAAAAAAAACTTGAAGGCAAAAGGATTAAAAAAGAAAGAAAGAAAAAGAATGGTGTTAATTTCTCAATTAATGAATTTTTAATGAATATAGGATGCAATTTCTCTATACTATTTTACTTAAGACATTATAAAATTAAAAAAATTTAAAACGATTTTTCTAATAAATTGTTACTTCAAACATTCCATTTATTTTGTCTTTCCATGTTTGTATCCAATAACATAAAACTTTAAAAAATTTATATGATTAAAACAAATATATTTTATTAATTTGAATCAAAAACTCCATTTAAAACCGAAAAAAAATTATTGATATATCTAAATATTATTTTATCGAATGTTAATTTATCGAAGTCACTGTATATTTAAAATGTAAATTATTTTTTGCACATAAAATTTGAATTAGTGACTATGAGTACTTTACTTTCATGCTCACATCACTATCCAACTTAGTATTATATAAATAATCCGAGTTTTCTTACCAATTTCTACTATTTTTAGTGCTAGAACAATATGTTGCTTTATTATTTTCATGATAAAGATAACAAAATATGTAAAAATGTTATTATTTGCACATTACTCAATTTGTCTACACAAAAGGCACTTTCACACTCAAACTTCACTCTAAAAAGAAGAAAAAGAAACCTCTACTAAGTAACAAGTTTCTTCAAATTCACACAAAGCAAGTAACTAAAATCCAATTTTTAACGCTGAGATTTTATTAATATTGATTTGGACAATGCCTGCAAATTACATAACGAAAGAGAAACACCGATCAACATAATGGATAACAATGATTTTACCTATGTTATCTTTGGATGGTTTTACTATGAGTTTATTTATAGAGAGATTATTTTGGTCAAAAATTCAGAAACCGAGAGAAATTATCGGTTTATCGAGTATTAATTTATAGAGGTATTGTATCATCAAGAGTCACATAGTAACATATATGGTCTAGATCCACACCAAACAACTACTCATCATCACCCTCACATATATGGTCTATAGATCCAAACCAACAACAACTACTATTATCACATATATGGTCAAGATTAAGCAGACCGGTAGATATTGCAATGACATAGACATATCACATTTAATGACAAAACATTCTCTAACCAAAAGAATTAAGCTATGTATATACCATTCAAGAACCAACCACACACTCTCTTCTCACATTTATTCTCAAATTTGTCCCCACACTTTGATCCATTCACATATACATAAGCTACAAATTTTCATTCCTTATCTTACATATAATCACATTTCTAGCTTTAGATTACGCGATTTTCTTTTGTTTTGCAGATTCGAATCGAAATGAATTCAGAACCTATAGACAAGTTAAAGAGCTCTGGAGATGATGATGATGATAATGATGCTGATTCAATATGTAACAAAAGCATTATAGTTCCTAAAAGAGTTGTTGCATTAGCTAATAGCTTTGAGAAGAAAGACCGTTCTTGGTTAGTAGGAAACATTTTGATGATATATACTATAAGGTAATGATAATACAATAGCTAAATGTTCTCTTGGCAGGTATGTTAAATCTCAAATCCCTACTGATTTGTCGATTCAAGTCGACGATATTACCTTCAAAGCACACAAGGTACATAGCTTAACTATCTTCGAAAATGCGTATAGATACATAAGACTAGTGATTGCTATTCTATGATGGTACAAAGCATTGGTTTGTATAGAGAGATTACCTTTAGTTTTTCTCGTATTTTCGACAGTTTCCATTGATATCTAAATGTGGTTACATAAGTTCTATTGAGCTACAACCATCAACTTCCGAGAATGGTTATCATCATCTCAAGCTTGAGAATTTCCCCGGCGGGCCAGAAACATTTGAGACCGTTTTAAAGTTTTGCTACAATCTCCCGCTTGACTTGAATCCTCTAAACGTAGCTCCATTAAGATGTGCATCAGAATACTTATACATGACCGAAGAATTCGAAGATGGGAACTTAATCTCCAAAACAGATGCATTCATCACTTTTGTAGTACTAGCTTCATGGAAAGACACACTCACCGTTCTTAGATCTTGCGAAAAGTTATCTCCATGGGCAGAGAATCTCCAAATCATAAGAAGATGTTGTGACTTGCTAGCTTGGAAAGCTTGTAATGATAATAACAACATACAAGAAGATGTAGAAAGCAATGAAAGATGTTTGTACAACGATATAGCCACTCTTCGAATCGATCATTTCATGAGGGTTATAACAACTATAAAAGCAAGAAGAGCTAAACCAGAGATTATAGGTAAGATCATAATGAAGTTTGCGGAGAATTGGCTACCACAAGTTGATGAAGATTTAGAAGGAACAAGAGGTTATGGGATCGGAAAGAATGAGTTACAGTTTAGTTTGAAGCGAGAAAGAATCGAAGAAAGCGGTTTAGGATGTCAAGAAACAAAAGGAATTATTGAAAGCTTAGTAAGTATACTTCCTCAACAATCTGGAGCAGTCTCATGCCATTTCTTGTTAAGGTTGCTTAAAATCGCAATGGTGTATTCTGCATCATCAGCTTTAGTATCTGAGCTTGAGAAGCGAGTCGGTATGGCATTAGAAGATGCTAATGTATGTGATCTTTTGATTCCTAACTTCAAACATGACGATAACAAAGGAGCCAAGTAAGTTAACTCTTATTTCATCTAAGGTGTAAATTTTTCGATATCGAAACTAAAGAGATTTAATCCGCAGCTCACCGGAGATGTACACAATATACAATGTGGATATGGTTCATCGGATTTTCGAGTATTTCTTGATGCATGAGCAGCAACAACAACAACCGCAACAAGCTCAAGGGAAGCCAAGTATAACTAAGCTATTGGACAATTACTTAGCCGAGATTGCGAAAGATCCATCTTTATCCATTACAAAGTTCCAAGTTCTAGCTGAAATGTTACCGGAACACGCTTGGAACTGCCATGATGGTCTCTATAGAGCCATTGATATGTTCCTTAAGGTAGTTTAACAAAGCCCTTTTACTTTTGTGATCTCATCTCCAAACCAATAGCTTAAATGTTTCATCTTTGTTCTTCAGACTCATCCTACACTAACAGAGCATGATCGAAGACGATTGTGCAAGATAATGACTTGTGAGAAACTATCTCTCGATGCTTGCTTACATGCCGCGCAAAATGATCGGTTGCCTCTAAGAACTATCGTTCAGGTATGCTACAAATAGACCGTTAAGTTTTATGGGCTTACAACTCAAAACCAATTGACAATAAGTGGATTGGCTCATGTTACTTATATATTATTCTCCGCATATTACTAACGCTATGAACATTCGATTGCACTCAAGATCAATACTCAGGTGCTTTTCTCGGAACAAGTGAAGATGAGGATGATGATGCAAGAGAAGCAACCGGAGACAACAACGAAGGAAGAAAACTCCGAAAATCGTGAGAATAAAAGATTATCTCGAGATAATGAGGTAAAGACACTTAAGGAAGAGCTTGAAGATTTCAAGAAGAAAATGGCTGAGCTTCAGAACGATTACGATGAACTTCAACAAGAATACGAAAGACTAAGTAGTAGCAAGCAAAAGAGCACACAGAATTGGGGATTACGTTGGCAAAAGATGAAGAAATCTTTTCAGATAAAACACGAAGACGATGAAACAAGAGACAGAACACGAAGACGAAGTTCTACTGGACCAAGAACTAGTTTCAGGCGAAGAATGTCAATGTAATAATGTAAATAAAAAGCATCTTCATTGCATCTTAGATGCAATGGAAGATGCTTCGTTACAATTTTCAATAGTTTTGGCCAATGTTTTTACGTTTCACATTGAATCCAAACAGCTAAACAACTTCAACCAACCGAGAGAGATGCGTTTTCGGCCAAAGACTATCAAAAATGGTAACAACCCGTCCCGCGGGATCCGTTGGCTGGCTCTGAAGAGCAT
The DNA here is from genome assembly GCA_900406275.1 of Anastatica hierochuntica. Taxonomy (NCBI): domain Eukaryota; kingdom Viridiplantae; phylum Streptophyta; class Magnoliopsida; order Brassicales; family Brassicaceae; genus Anastatica; species Anastatica hierochuntica. The sequence continues at coordinate 24,437 of OVAN01000205.1, read as the reverse complement.
CGACTCCAACTATGACAAACCAGTCGGCTAGGTAGGTGAGAAGGTTGTTAAAGTGTGAGGTTTTGATATAACTGAATCTAAAAGTTTTGGAATTGAACTCGAATCCAAAACTCGAAATAACCGAGAAAAAATAAAATAAAATTTGCACGGTTGCCTGTATTAAACTCTAGTTTGTCTTTCATAAACAACCATCACTTGTCTGATATTGATACTTGTTTTTCAATTTCATAAAATCTATAAAATCTCTCCTAATCATTGACAAAAAAAAATAAAACTAAAATCTCCAAGTTACAAATTCATAAAATAATTTCTTAATACAAGACGATAGAACTTTACACAAATTAAGAACTCATATTGTCTCTTGAATAGTTCTTAGTTACATACACCCAAAAATCAAAAAACACAACAAAACAATTTTTTTCATTTCTTCTTTACTCTTTCAAATGGATAAAATTTACCACAAATTCTACAAACACCCAAAAAAAAAAAAGTAAACAAGAACTTACAATTTCCATAAAACAAGTAACAAAGACAATTCTTTTCTTCTCAACTTCTTTTAAAAACCTTGTTTGATACATTGTTTCAATGTTTCAGATTCAGTCTTCTGCTAGCTTGATGCTGTTTCCATGTCTCCTACCTGAAAGAAACTCAGAGATTTTAACACCAAAAGCTACTAACAAGAATGTAATCACACAATCGGTTTATCGGAAAAAGTCTAACCTTTCGCAGAAGTTTTCTCGCGATTCTTCCACTTCTCTCCATGGCCTTCATCTTCCTCTTCTTCTTCTTCCTCATCATCAAGTCCCATATGATCTCTTCCATCATCTCCAATATCACTCTCACTCGCGGTTTCCCATTCTGAATCATCGGTTTCATTTTCATACACTTCCCTCTCTTCGCCTTTCCTATGCACACCTCCATGCTTCAATGCCGCTTCTTTAAACAACCAAGCCGCTCGCATCTGCTTCTTCACCAACCTCTCAGCGTAATCAGGAACCTTGTTCTGTCTCATAGAAAGATCAGGATCGTTCGACTGAGAACATTCGTTGATGAACAGAATCGCATCTAACAAGCTCTCTTTAGCTAGACCCAACATATCGTAAGCTTGAGCTCTTCTCCATAGACTCTTAGCATGCCGGTTTACAGGATTGTGCAAGCTAAGCGCACGTGTAGCGTCGCTTATTGCAACCAAAGGTTGTTGCAGTAAAAGATTACACTGAGCTCGGTTGCTATACAACACTACTCTTTCCTTTTTCGACCTCATTGGACATAGAGACAAAGCTTCCGAGTATTTTTCCGCTGCACCCGCGATGTCTCCTGAAGAAAAGAGAGAGTTTCCTTCGAGTTTTACCACTAAAGCCGCTGCTTGTTTGATATGAAGATCCTCTTTAGGCATACTCTTCTCCCATTTGAGTCTTTGTCGAGAATTTACAGTCTCTTCGATCAATTCCCTTGAACGGTTGCCCATAGAGCTGCATTCTTGAAGGACACTTACAATGGAATCTCCGAGCTTCTTATGGTCGCCCAAGTTTGTGATCTCGGCTAGATCCACAAGCGTTGGCACAGCCTTATCAATAACCTTGTGAGACGTACTAGGATCTTGAAGCAACCAAAGAAGACATTCGATTGCCATATACTGCCAATCATCAGAAGACCGAGCTATATTACACAACGCCTCGATCATTCCAGAACAAGCAGAGACAGGTCCACGGCCGAGTTTATGCTGACAGATTGTTCTAAGCAAACCAATACCAGCCGGCGAGTTCTCATTCACAAGTCCGCCCCACATCACCGGAAGATTTACCAAAAACTCAGGTTTGCACAAAGCAGGAAGAAACTCGGGTTTAAAAGCGAAACAGTTTATAAGCTGAAGTGACCAACATTGCAATTGGCTTGCCCATTCCTCTGCTTTTCTCGACTCCATCTCAACACCTCCCATGCCTCGTGTCAGCAAATCGCAATGATAACTCAACCTTCGATCCGGATACTGATAAAAATGAGAATAAACTATTTCCAACGAACTCATAGCCAATTGTATCGCTAACTCAAGAATCTCTCCGTGATTCGCAACAGCGGGAAAAGTACTCGGGTAAGTAGCTAAATGTCCTAAAGCACGAACCGCCACTCTCTGTTCAACCCAAGTAAGTCTACCTCTTAAAAGCTCAACAAGTGGAGGAATCACACCAGCTTCCACAGCTCTCTCAGCAAATTCTTCCATGTTCATAGTATAAGAACCGATGATATGAGCCGCGTAATAAGGAATGTAAATGTTCTGATCATGAGATAACCAACGCCGGTTTTTAAGTCCTTTCCAAATCAAAGCAGACATACACTCAAAGATTCCAAGCTCAATAAACTCAGGATCATTAGGATGTGCCATTGCTGTGTTCCATAGACCACTTATAGGAAGAACTTGACCGTCATCGTCTTGAGAAGGAAGATCTCGAAAGAATTTGAGAATGCAGGATCTTCGTTTATTCGGGTTTCCTTCTTTCATTACACAGAAGAAACATCCTGGATAAGGACATTCTTGTGAAGAAGATTTCTCCATTGACAATTGAATCAAAAATCAAAACTTGTTTGATTTAATCTACACAACAAAACCAAATACCAAATACATAATCATTAGCTGAAAGTTTTAAACAAATAAACTATAACAATGGTTTCTATATACCAAAGTCAAATCATGAAAACGAAAGGTGATATAATGAATCTTCTTACATGAGAAAATCTGAGTGGTCCTAATATTTAAAAAGACAAAGATCTTGTTCAAAACCTAAAAAAAAAACTGTTTTGCTCGAATAAATTAGATCTCTTTGGGACAACATATATCGAAACAACGAAAGGTTCTTGATTTGTGAAAACAGTAAGATCTAAGTTCTCATAAACAATTTCAAAATCAGCTACAAAACCCAGTAGAGAAGAAGACATAGACGAAAGGATTCTTGAAAATTTTAGGAAAAAGATTGAAACTTTGAGATACACATAACACGTTGCAAGCAATAAACAAGAGAAAGTTTCAGTCTTTGTTGTTTGTTTGCTGAATTTTGAATGAGAAAAGGCTAAGAAGAGCAAGAAAGATACCTAGAAAGACACTACAAAACAGTAGATTACTTTACTTACTGCTGCTTCTTTGATCTTCAAGATTCTGGTTTATCTTGAATGATTCTGGTTTATCTTCTTCAATCGGACATTGGAAGTGAGAAAAACTGAAGATGATGAAGAAGAGAGAGAGAGAGAGAGAGAGAGAGGAGAGATGGATCTCCTTCTCTTCTGTATAAAAGTTTGGGTCAGAGAGAAGAGTAAAGTGATTTTTATTGGAACCTTGAAATCGAAATAATTTCAATTTTACTGTGACGCACCTGCTTGCCTCTTGTTTTGTCGGATCCGGTTAAGTCCGGTTCGGTATCATTATGTCTAATGTTTGTTACCAAATTAATGCTCACTTTAATTTTTCAAGAATGATTTTCAAATTAAGAACTAAGAAGAGATTATCATTCTAATCAACACTTATTAATATATTAACTTTAATAATAAATAATTTTAGAATTTTTCCTTGTTTCCTTTCTCACCGGTCAGAAATTGTTATGAAATTAAATTTAATATAAATGAAAGATATGAAATTATATTTGAATGTGAGACACCAAGAATGGGAGGAAAATCAAATGTAGATAAGCAATAATCAATAAAAAATTTTATAAATTAATGAGTCGAAGATATTTTATTAATTTAAAAAATTATTAATTAATAGAGACATTGTTCGGGTGAAAAACTCAATTTTGACTCGTTAATTTAAAAAATTATTAATTAATAGAGACATTGTTCGGTGAAAAACTCAATTTGAGATCGGAGAAAATTATTGGTTTATCGAGGTAAAGCATAATTCTCTACTTTAAATTAGTAAACATTGAGAGAGAACTAAGTATTGTATAATCATAATATGCAAAACAAACAGCAGAAACTGAAAATAAAAAAAATTTGAGACTCAACTTAAGTTCACATGCAAAGAGTATGAAGAAACAAAAAGGCATGATCACTCTTCTTTGCCCATAGCCATCAAGAACTCTCCTTCACATACTAGAGACTTCCCTACATAAGCTTTCCCTTCCATTTTCGCTATTCCGAACCGCTTCTGCAACTTCACAAGCGTCATCCTCATTACCAAAGTATCGCCTGCAATCACGGGCTTCCTGAATCTGACTTTGTCGATTCCTGCAAAGAAGAAGTTGCTTTTAGACCCGCCTACTTCTGGTTGTAGCATCACTATGCCTCCCACTTGAGCCATGGCCTGCGGAAAACGAAAAACGGATTTTAACAGAGTTCAAATGCTTTTTGTTTTCCGCAGAAGATGTGTAAAAATTAAAAGCAGAAAGTAATGAAGAAACCATATGCATATCTAGCTAACTGCAAGCATTACATTATGACTCTTCTAATCATTCACTCCACATACATTTGGGATCAAAACTATTAGTATTATCGCAGTGAAGTACATGTTCGTATAAAGCTACGATCCACGATATGCTTAAAACAACAACATCTTATCATAATCAAAAGATTCAACTTAAATACAAAATTGACTACTCTTCCAAGTCACATTCCAAATACGACTAATCAACTAACTCAAGCTGATATAAAAAGCCATTCTTCTTCCACAAGCAAGAATCACAATATCGAATCTCAAACCGAATCTCTTAAACTAAAATCGTAAAGCGATTACCTCAACCATAAGAACACCAGGCATTATAGGTCTCTCAGGGAAATGGCCAGGAAAGAAATTATCATTGATGGTTACATTCTTGATAGCTACTGCATATTCACCAGCTTTGTACTCTATCACTCTATCCACTAACAGAAATGGGAATCTACAGAACAAATCCAAAAAAGCTCCAAACTTTTTAAGATTTATTCAACAAAGAACTCGAAACAATACAATTTCATCCAGAAGACAAAGTACCTGTGAGGCAAAATCTCTTGAATCTTATTGATATCCATCACTGTTGGATAAGCTTCATACCCTGAAAAAAAACTCGAGATTCACAGTTTTTTCAAAAGAAAAATTGAAACTTTCTTTGAAAATCAGAATACCCATGAGACGAAACTTACTCAGTTCTATTGGGATCTCTTTCTCTACGCTGCTATGTGATTCATCGGCGGAGCACAAGGCTATGGAGCTGGATCGGCGTTTGGGAGGAAACGCGACGGAGCTCGATCTGGGGAGGGCGAGACTCAACGGTGGAGATAATGACTGATGACCACCGATACGTGCGAGGTTTCTCGACGGAGATACGGTGAAAATGGAGTTTGAAGCCGCCATTGTCGATCGATCTTGAGAGAGAGAGAGAGAGAGAGAGAGAGAGATGAAGGAGACGGAGATTTCTAAGAGAGGTTTTAAAAGCGCTTTTCAACGGAAAAAAAAATTGGTGGGTAAAAAATAGATAATTAAATGGGCCTTATTGGGCTTTTTTGAAAAATAGCTAAGCCCATTTTAATTTTATTTATTTACTTTTGTATATTTGGTTTTTAGATTTTATTTTATTTTGTAGAAGGTAAAAAAGTGTTAGGTGATATTTGAAAAGAAGTCATACCAACTACTACCCGCCTACATTATATAGCTGCAACTACGAATTACAAAAAAGTAGGAATTATTTACTATATATTCAGCTAAAATAAAAGGCTCTTTATTATTCAACTAAATTTCAAAATTTTGTAGTTAATATAGATATCTATTTTAACCTAGGAAAAAAATATCAATATCTATCTTTAAAAATCAGGAGAAAGACCTTTTAAAAAAAACAATAGTACAACAACTTGATCAATTTAATAAAACACCCATGCATAATGCATCCAAAACATTGTGTTAGAGAGGTAGTGAAATTTGTGTTAAATGATGTTTCTTAATCGTTATAAACTTACGTTGACAGACCGGATTATAGAGAAATATTGGTGTGTAAAGAGAGTTTAAAACGATTGATTTGACTATATATATCATCAAAGTATATTTATCTTTTCGGTTACTTTGTGCTATAAAAATCATACAGTTAAACGTGTTTTTGTTGAAATAGTAGTAGCATGTGTAACATTCCGAGTAATGATTTCCGAAATTGCGCGAATGAACGAAAAACACGGGAAAAAATCAGATGGTGATTTGCAAGATAGTAAATAAACACTTCCAAAACTTTTTAAAGTGGCATATCGACCGTCGGACAAAATGGATTCAACGATCAAACAGATTGCACCACAACACACGAAAAAGGCAGATAGGGATGTTATATAAACAATGGGTATTGTCTATGCATTCACTTTATCATCTGCATTTTTCTATTTTATAGAGAACAATGTATTGTTTACTATGCAATGTTCAAAATATTAAACTTTTTATTTTGTTTGACGTATACATCATTTGACAAATTTATATTTTTGCTTTCAGTTATTTTCAAAATTTTATTTTTTATTTCTAAATTTCCCCCCTGTTTAATTGTTTCTTCACTCTCTTTTTTAACTCATTATGTTATTTCTTCTACGAACTCATATTTTATTACTATTAGATTACTCATGCAGTACAAAGCTGACAACTATTTACAATATGGCAATGTTTTTGTTTGGTGGCTGGTGAAGAAGTTAAGTATATGGGCCACTCTATGCCCAAAGAACTCTGTTATTATTCATGCAAAATAGTTTAAAACTTAAAACAAAACAACCACATTCTCTATTTCATTTACTTACCCCTCAAAAATTTTATTTTTCCTCCAAAGATTAAATAAATATTAACCGTTGATGAGCGGCACAAATGGTACAGTGGTTACCACCTCTGTTGATCAAGCTCATTTACTTGGGTTCGAATCCGGGGTGATACCCTTTTCAAAAAACTACTAAACTATTAGGATGAGGACAAAAAAATATATATATATTAATTGTTGATATTATTATATTACTGTGATGAATCTACTATGAATTAAAGAAATAATTTTCAGACCCATACGTTATTTTTTTTTCTTTTTACCGAGTGTAATGAACTGTCATATTGGTCTGTTTTTAACGGATGTAACGAGAGGTACAGTACACAAAAGCAGTAAACAACCCTCACGTGTCTACTGTAATGACCTAGATCCTTGAGCTCTTTTATCTTATGGGTGTTGTTAAATAAAAAAACAAAGAGAATAATACTCTTATTATTTAATAATATTTAGTTTTTTTTTAGTTTTTATGTTAAAAGTGATTATTAAAAGTCAAACTTCCATTTTAAGGGTAGTGATTTTGACTCATCGTCATCTCTGAAACAACTTTAGCTTCTATCTTTTTTATCCAAATTTAGGCAATCCAAAATAAATTTAAATGAGGTTTAAATAATTCGACAATCTAAGAATGTCATTAATGACACATAGCTTAAACCAAAACTCGAAAGCTTGAGAGGGCAACATAGTCTGTTTCTTTCAAGTTTCAACCTCTGGATTTGGTTAAGTTATGTAATATTTTTGTTACTTAAATGAATTCCCTTTGGTTTTGACTTAAAAAACTTCCAACAAGTTTAGGACATCTTCTAAAAATTCCCGCCTAAATTTACTCGTGCGATTAGTTTCCGCCAAATAATATACGTTAGTTAGTTTTAGTATAAAAACAAGTAAAAAATTGTATAAATTTTCTGACCGAAAAAATGTATTCCCTCAGTTCTATTTTATAAGTCTTTTTAATTTTGTTTGTTTCATTTTGTAAGTCTTTTTACAATATATCTTCAATGTCTTTACTCCACTAATAATTGAAACGACTTTTCTTATTGGTTGGATTGTTTTTATGTAGATATAAATAATAATTTTAATACAAAAAGACAAGATTCTTAATTTCGCTATTTTATGTCAAAAAACTTATATAATAGAACAGACGAAGTATAAATTATTTTGAATCTAGTTTGCATTATAAATTATGTTCTCTGGTAACAAGTAAAGTTCTAAATTTATTATGCATTTAGAAAATGTATTTAAATTTAGAATATTAATCCAAAAGCTGATCATTTCTTAGTTTTCGTTTAATCTCCAATATTCTAATTAGGCGTTAGACTATCGCCTTACAAATCCTATATAACATGGGGTTTGGGTTTGATTTCTACTCTATAAACCAGGAATCATTTTAAAACGGACTCGATTAGTAAAATTCGAGATATATCATATAAGCTAATCAACTTAAGACAAGGCCACTTTATCTCATTGTACCATCAGGTAGATTTGAATTTACCCAATGGCCATAGAAATGTAAAGCCAAGTCATTGTCAGTTCTGGTTTAGCTCCAATTCTACTGTACCAGAGAGAGGCCAAGCCAAATCACATACACACAAACAGAGATACATTGTACATCATACATTTACTTTCTCTATATATAAAGAACACACTCTATCTTAATAATTCTCTATCTCTTGTCCGGACATAGAAACAAAACATGGAAGCTGTAAGAATCAGAAGAGGCAGAGAGAACAACAACAACAACAAAAGTCCAGAGAGGGTAATAAGATCTTTGAATCATCATCATCATCAGCAAGATGATGATGAAGAGAAAAAGAAACCCATCTTCAGAAGAGTCCAAGTTGTTTATTACCTCACTAGAAATGGTCACCTTGAACACCCTCACTTCATTGAAGTCATTTCTCCGGTTAACCAACCTCTCCGGTTAAGAGGTAAACCATTACACAAAACAGAGAAAGAAGAAAGATCACTATACTCTGTTTTATACATGGGTTTTGCTCTCATTAGTGTTCTGATCTCAATTTCATACTAAAGCTTCGATTTTTTTGGTGTTTTTCGAATGAAGATGTGATGAATCGGCTTGCGGTTTTAAGAGGGAAGTGCATGCCAACACAATACGCTTGGTCATTTAAAAGGTAAAACACATCAAAACAAACTCTGTAATCACAAAAGGTGAAAGCTTTATGCATTTTTGTTTTGATATTTTTGATTAGGAGCTATAGAAATGGATTTGTGTGGAATGATTTAGCAGAGAACGATGTGATTTACCCTTCAGATTGTGCTGAGTTTGTGTTAAAAGGATCTGAAATCTCCGGTAAGTTTTTTTCAAAAATCAAAACTTGAGATTCTGCAAAAACGTTTTTTTTTGAGTCTTTTCTTTTTGTGTAGACAAACTTCAAGACGTGCATGTGACTAGACCTATACAAGAAGCTTCAAAAAGTCGACTTCTTAGGTCAAAACCTAAACCTAAAAACAGAACGACGTTGTTTGATGAAACAGAGCTCTACGTCAAAGAGGAAGAAGAAGAAGATGAAGAAGAAGATGGAGAGTATGAGCTTGACGAAGAGAAAACGAGTTATACGACATCCACAACGCCTCGTTCTCGCTCTACAGAAACAATCGAATCCGCAGAACAAAAACAGAACGTGATCAAAACAGAGCAAGATTTGTCGAACCGGTCCGAGTTGACTCGTTCTGTTCCTGTGGAGCCACGTCGGGTCGAGGATGGAGATCCGGTGGATCCTGGATCGGTTCGTGGGTCGATTTGGCTTCAGATGATATCATGTGGGCACATAGCTAAATACTACGCACCGAGTGTAATGAACTCGAAGCAAAAGGAAGATGAGAATCTTCGTAAAGGTGTTTTGTGTAAGAACATTGTGAAGAAGACTGTCGTTGACGACGAACGTGAGATGATAAGGTTCATGTCGGAGAATCCAAGATTCGGGAATCCACAGGCGGAGGAGAAGGAATATTTTAGTGGAAGCATCGTCGAAGCAGTGAGTCATGAACGAGTCGTCGATGAACCCGGTTTAAAACGATCCAACTCGTTCAACGAGGAGAGGTTAGTATCATGACTCGTGAAATTGTGAATGAAAAATTTGATTTTTGATTTAAGTTTTTAAAATGTTTTTGAATAGGCCAAAGATTGTTGATATGGTTAATGAAGCGAAGAAGAAGGAAGAACAAGAAGAAAGATCGATCGTGAAGGTGAAGTGTATACCGAGAAGGAAGAGCTCTTCGTGTTTGATGTCATCATCGAAGCAAATCAATAAATAAAATGTTTTTTTAACATAAAGTTGATGAATGATTTAGTAAGTATTTTAGTAGTTACATGTTGATGCACCAAATGGTAATGAATCTTAATGATTAGATGTTGTTGACAAAAAAAAAAAAAATTAGATGTCGGTTTATTTTCGATAATATATTTTCTCTTCTTTATAAATTCAATAGTTAACTGGCTAGGCGCTAGTCGAACGGCGAAGCTGAGTCTAACGTCTAGCTAAAAAATCGAAAATTAAACGAGAATTATTTTGATAGGATTAGTCGAGGACTAGTTTTAGAATATTTTTAATTTAATTTAATTTTTATAAATATATAATAAATTTATAATTTTGAGTTTTATATTTTTTGACTTGTTGTTAGTCTAAAAATAACTAACTTATATTATTTTAGTGATTATAATATATTTTTATTTGATTTTACGGATCAATTTTAGTTAAAACTCCAATTCCATAAACTAATTAGTGTAATGTTTGAAAAAATCGGATTGTAGAAAAAATTAATCGGACGATCACCTTCGAGCACATACACGAAAAAACAATCAGAGACTTTTAGAACATATAAAAGACTAGAGGAAATTGCAAAAAAAAGTCATAATTTAGCATCACTATCCGAAATTCCGAATATTAAATTTAATTTTGCTAGGAATCAGACATTACAGTATCTTGTCCAGGTTGTCCTTTACTAAGATTAAAAGTTGACACTAGACAAGACACAAAAGCCCAATACTAAAGTTCATTGTAAATTCAAAGGCCCATATAACTACTAAGGATTCTTGACAAATAGAGTCGCAATTATGCAAAAAGTGATGAGCAAGTAGCCGTGGGCAGTCGGTTTCCAAAACTGGGTTTATTGGGATTGCCAATTTTTAGGATTAGATGTTTAGATCACACTCAAATATTTATAAATTTCAATTTTAGTTTGGTTTGAACCTCCGTGGAGTTTGGCTTGGACTTTTGTGGAGTTTGAATACCCGTTTAAATTATGTAAAAAATGAAAAAAAAAATTTAATGTGTATAAAATTCTCAAAAATTTTAAAAATAATATACATAGTATCAGTTTAAAAATATATGATCCAGAGCATATAATTAACACAAAAATTGGTTCAACTCAGATATTTAGATGAAAAAACGGTAGATATTTTGAATATTTATGGTATTTCAAATACTTTTAGCTACTTCGGATATTTAAAATCTTTTTGGATATGTTTGAAAATTTTGGATATTTTTGAATACTTATTTTGGGTATTTTGGATAATTCCGCATTTATACGATATTTTAAAATTTTTATATTAAATCAAAATTAACTAATATATTTAAATACTATATAATTGATTTTTTTCGGATGTTCAAAATATTTTAGTTCGGGTTGGGTTCTCATTCCGAATATAGAAGTTTAGGATCTATTCAAATATTTTATTAGAATTCAGATTCAATATTATTTTTTAATAGATTCGATTCGGGTTTTCAGATTCATTTCTTTTTGTCCACCCTTATGAGCTAGAATAGCAACCTTAGGTGCAACCTATTCCTCTTCTTTTTATGAAACTCTAATCACACTTCTTTGATTTTGGTAACAACAATCTTAGCTCTTCCCATTCTTTGCGTATTTTACACAATAAAACTCTCGTGAACAATCTAATTTTCTACATCTTTTGTCATTTTTGTTAAGCTATTATAGAGCACAAAATAATTTTTGCTCGAATCATCTAACAAACATGATAGAAAATATGATAGGAATCTTCGGTACATAGTGGTTCAATGGTAAGGACGAGCTCCTTCCTGGAAGTGAAAGTAGGTTGTGAGTTCGAACCCTACCGGAAGAAAACTACCTCACGCTGTTTTTGAATACTTACATAGATATAGGTCTTTGCTTTTGATCCATTTGAATACCGAGAGAAGGAGTATATCCGTGGATTGACCTCCACCAAAAGTTAAGTCTAGCTCTTTAATAGATCTGAATGTAACCTTTTTTTTATCAACAAGAAAAAAAAATACATGACAGGAATCTAACATAAAATTAGTACTATAGTTCACAATGAAGAAAGGATAATTGAGATATGAAGATATCCACAGGGAAAAGATTGGATGGTGAGATGGTTGGTTATAAACCATGCCGTACATTAACCCATTGATTTGGAGGACACGTACTTTTTGCATTAAGTTTTAAATATATTGCATTTTTCGTTTCCTCTCATTCTAGTAACTTTTCATAGGGACCAAATATGAATGTGGAAAAAACACAAAAAGCTCTCAAATATTTTTTTCTTTTTAATGCAAATCTGTTTCCATCGTGTATAAAAATGATTAGGGTGAATTTGTTGAATTTTTTTTCGGTCAGAAGGGTGAATTTGTTGATTAATTATATAAAAAACATTAATTACTTTTTTGAGATTCAATATATACATATATTACAAAGTTTCTCGTTCTTGAACAAAAACGCGAGTGGAAACCCTTTGTTTCAACACGAAAAAATCCGATGATTCTCCGAATATGTGTAATTCATTGCAGACTAATGGAAACAAACTTATAAAAATATTCAGCGTGGTGAAAACAAAAACTGGACAACAGATAGAATGAAAAGATTTGTCCGATAAAATATTGTCTTTGTATCGAGAAGTAGATGATATAAGTTGAGTTTTTGGTAGATATGATTTTATAGTGATTTTTTAAATTATTCATCACAATTTCCCAAATGATTATCATTACGGGTTTTACGGAAATATCTGATAAAATAAAATCTCAACTTGATTAAATTATATCACCTTTAAAATCATATTGGAAAGATTTTATTTTTCTTGTGTTATTCATTGGAGCATATCATGCTTAACATGTGTACTTGTTTATCTAAAAAAACAAACAAACAACCTTATTGGTATATGTTAGGATTGGACTCAAAACAAAGTCTACAACTTATAACCTTTTACATAATATGTAATTTTTGGTGGTGGTGCAATCCAAATGATCTTTATGAACTCAGAAGTCTAGTCTATCGACTTTCAATTTTGATCATACAACTAATTAAGGAGATTTTTTTTTTATTTTTTTTTCGCCAATTAAGGAGATATATGTAACATTCTAATCATAAATGTAAACACGTTTGAGATTAGAATTTTTTTTTGTGTGCGGGGTAGAAGGTTTTTCAAATTGAATTATACACTCCGATTTTTATTTATTTGATGTTTTATGATTAGGTTTTTATTCCAAAGTAAGTGATGTTACCACATTTTATCGTAAATATTTAATGTTTTTTGTCACAATGTAAATATTTAATGTTATTTAGTCTTTTTAAATACTAATTTTCTTTTGTTAAATTAGTTGTAGTTAATACTATTTGATCAAAAGAAATGCATCAATATCGGAAAAGAGGACAATTAAAACTTAAAAAGAGTTTTATTTAACATAGTGAGTAATTAATTCAATAGAAATTGCACTAACTAACCCAAAAAATGATAAGTTAAGTAAATAGGTTAGCCAAAAAATCACACTTTCTCTTCTAAAAAGATAAATTCACCAAAATTTCTATGCTTCAAGTTTTGAATTTTCCCCTTTTAAAAGAGTAGCATGTAGAAGACTAATAAAAAATACAAATTTTTTTATAAAATAAAACCGTTATGCTATTTTTTAATTAATTATTTTTTTTTAATATTGCTCAAATTTATCTTCGATTAAAATTCAAAAGAGTTTATTCACACCAAAAAAAACTCAAAAAGATGTTTTAAACGGCAAGAGCAAACGCGCCCACATAGAATTGGTCATGCCTTACACGTGTCTTTCTTGTCTGTAAAACGCATCGTTTCTTACGTACAAATTTTTATTTTCACCTCTCTCGTTATC
>OVAN01000205.1:0-10576 GCA_900406275.1 Anastatica hierochuntica | reverse complement strand
CTTGCCCGGGGGAAAAAAAAAAAAACAAGAACAAAAAAAGAAAGGAATAAAACGAAAAAAAAAAGGCAGAACAAGAAGTGAAAAAAAAGAAGAAGCTCAAAGACAGTACTGAGAAAGAGAGAGAAAGAGAGAGATCAAATTAGGGCATAGAGTTTAGGCGGAGACAAGAAGACATGGGAAGAAAAAAACTTGAAATCAAACGAATCGAGAACAAAAGTAGCAGACAAGTCACTTTCTCTAAACGAAGAACTGGTCTCATCGAGAAAGCTCGTCAGCTTTCTGTTCTCTGTGATGCCTCCGTCGCTCTTCTCGTCGTCTCTGCCTCCGGCAAGCTTTATAGCTTCTCTTGTGGTGATAAGTATAAACCCTTTTCTTCTTCTCTTCTCTTTTGTTTCCCCTTTTAAATCTTTTAGGTTATTTTTTTTGTTCAAGAGAAAAATACAAAAAAAAATTATAGATTTTTTTTTTCTGACCAATCTCTTGTAGATTTCTTGGTTATGCGTTTGTTTGATTGTTTTTTTCTATGGATATGAGTGATACATGACATAACCAAGAACAATGTCATGATGAGATAAAGCTTTTTCTTACTTGGTTTCATCTCTTCTCTGTCCATTTTAATTTAGCAAAAAAAAAAAATTCTGCATGGATTTTTATTTTATTTGTAAAAATTTGCATGTCTTTCAAGATGTTTTTGACACGTTGTGATGCATACTTGATGTACTTTAGTGAAGTTTCAAACTATCTTTGATTGTTATTAAGCTTTAAGGTCTCCTATGTTTATGTTATAAAATGAGTTGACTCTTTTTTGAGTTACTAAATTCTTTGGATACCTATATGCAATGCACTCGGAAAGATCTATAGAATTGTTATGGGCTTAGTGCTAAATAATATAGATTAGTGTATATTTGAAAGTATACCACATGGTGGAGCTATTGATTAAAAGATTTTTTGCAGATCTTCTATGGCTTATTATGAATCATTACTTGAATATTATCCACATTAATGATTGTAATTGATTCTTAATTTTCATATATACTATTTGCTACTTTTGAATTTTATAAGCTTATATAAGCCTTAGCAGCTTAAAGAAAGCTCAGCCGCACAATTAGTAATTACTTCACATTTTTTACATTAGTAGATTCTTTGATACGAATCGCGATTCTTCTACTCATAGTCATTGTGTGCGTATAACACATAATATACTGCACATAATGTACATTAACTGGTCTATTTTTAGACTAGTAAAATTCATTGTTATTTTGGATTTATATCAATGTAATGCAAGGCACTTTCAAGAGATTTGTAGATAAAATTAGCATGGGGTTAATGGTAAAAACAGATCAAGGAGATTGGTTTATATGTATTCGTCATCGTGTAATTGTTGACTATAAAATTGATGATCTTTCAAGGGTTGAGGACATTAAGGTAGTTACTTCCCTAACACTTCTTTTTTCATTATTTTCAGCCTGGTCAGGATCCTTGATCGATATGGAAAACGATATGCTGATGATCTTAAAGCCTTGGTAATATGAAACATTTTGAATCTATTCCTTTACAAATTTACTAAAAATTAAAAGATCCTAGAGGATTTGATACTGATCAAAGCCAACTCATACCACTCATGTTCCAGCTTGCATTTTGTCATGCATATAACATATAGTTACCGTTTTGGAGTTCTGGTTATAAAAGTTCGTCGAGTTCATCGAAAAAATTACTGTGGGATTAGTGCTCTTTTTTGAATAATTGTTCGATATAGACATCGGGTAAACACTTGTTTACCACCTTATAACATTGTGGATATATATTTAGATAAGAGGTATTGCTATATTGATCTACCAGTAAACTATTAGTTTGCTGAATGATCCTAAACGCGAGGTAGTGGCCCCAGGTGCATATCAGAATTCTCGTAGCCATTGTGTCAACTGCCTCTTCTATCGCTTTTTCATTGCCAGGATCTTCAGTCAAAAGCTCCTAACTATGGTTCACACTATGAGCTGCTTGAACTTGTCGAAAGGTTAGTGCTCTAAAACCATTTTTGTCCTCCTCCGATCCTTTGATCACAAAGGAAATAGGGTTCCTTGTCAATGTGTGAATGTATGCAGCAAGCTTGCGGAATCAAATGTCGATAATGTAAGTGTCGATTCCCTCATTCGACTGGAGGAACACCTTGAGACCGCACTATCCGTAACTAGAGCCAAGAAGGTAAGTTGATCATATTAGTTTTTTTCCCCTTTAATTAAAACTTTGTTTGCTAGGAACAACCATGCTTCTTGTATTTGTTGCAGACCGAACTAATGTTGAAGCTTGTTGAGAGCCTTAAAGCAAAGGTTAGATATTTGCTTCCAAGTTTACATCACTTTTTAAATACTTTCTCTCGTGTGTAGTCTTTGTTTCTCTAAGTCTCTGGTTAATGAGCTTGTTAAGTTTAGATTCCGAAATCCGAACTTAGGTTAGAAACTTGATTGGTAATATTGATGTGCATATGTGATCTTTAAAACAGGACAAAGTTTTGGAAGAAGAGAACCAGGTTTTGGTTAGCCAGGTAACAAAAGCTCTACATGTTCTGAGCATAAAGCACTTTAAGCTTATATATACATGGACATAGGTAAGCACTTTTATACTTGCATATATACATGGACATGGATACACACTCTTTTATAGATAACCTCTCTACACTTTGGACTTTAAGCACTAGCTAGTTCTCACTTCCCTGCTCTGAGTCATAGAGAATTTTCTCAAGATTAGGGCATTTTTGTTGTTGGTTTGCTTTGGTTTTTTCGGTTAGTGAGGATATCACTGAACAAGAACCGAGATTTAGTTCGGTCTGGTTTTAGTTGGGTGAAATCTTGGTTCGCTTTTACTACATGGATTTTAGATAAAGGCGAATTGTTTAAATTATTTTCTCTATATACGGTTAAACCTCTATAAATTAATACGGTTGGGACGAGCGAGAATATTTTATTAATTAAAAAAGTTATTAATTTATGGGGAGATCATTTTGCTCAAAGACTTAAGTTGGGACCGGAAAAAATTAATTTAGAGAGGTTATACTATATATATATATATATGAACTGAATATGATTAAATTATCAAGTATCAATTTAGAGAGGTTATACTATATATATATATATATATATATATGAACTGAATATGATTGAATACAGGCTTAGAAATCTTGATTACAATATAATTTTGTTTAAAATGTATACTTTTGGTGTAGATTTTAAAAGGTAGACTATGTATGTACTTTTGAGAAAGAAGAATAGTGTTACGTTGTTGGTATAGTTTATTAATTTTAGTGAACTAAAAAATCTCATTTCTTGGTGTGTTTGTCGCTTTGTTAGGCATAATTAGGTTTTGGTTTATGAATCGATTAGGTTTTGTTGTTATGGTTTAGGTTTGGATCCAAATTTGGCTCATCTAAAGTGTCTAGTGTTACTTTGTACATGCTTAAGTATTTATTTTATCATGTTAGTTTTAGACTTTTAAATTGCTGGTAATTAAGAAAAGAATATTCCTTATTAGGATATAGAAAAAGACAGAGAAAGAGAAGTGAATAGTGGTTTTGTCTTATAATTATGATATAGATGGAGAAGAATGATGTCGGAGAAGAAGAAGAGAATATGGAGATGTCACCTAGAGAAATCCCCGATATCAATCTTCCGGTAACTCTTCCGGCGATTAATCAGCCACCTTTAATCGGCGGTTGAATCAACAACATTCAATATATATATAAAGATCTTAATTAACAAAGTTAAATAAGATGTTGATACTTTTTACTTATTTCCCTCATCAAAGGGCGAATGTTTGTATATCTTAATACTCTCTTTGACAGAGAGACTTTGGGTGTAAGAACTATTCTAGATTTATGAGAAAACGTATCTTTTTAAGACAAGAACTATGTTAAATTTTGTACCTTTTTGTCCGAGAGAGAACCGAAGCGAGTTTGGTTTTGTGTTCTTTTGCTTCTTGTGTTTGCTTCAACATGAAGTAGTCTACGGCTTAATTTGCGACAGATACGTGGCTCTCTCTCGTCGTAGTTAATTAGTAGTTGTTTAGAAAAGGCATGGGCTTATATGGGCTTACGTCGGTTGCCTTGGGCCCAATAAGCTTAACTTTATAATTGTTATTTACGTGACCGATCCCAAAACTGCCTCTTTAACCGGAGGAGTTCGTACTAGGGTGGCATTCGGGTTCGGTTCGGATCTCGGGTTTTTAGGTCTATAGGTTTTGGATCCATTCGGGTATTTTTGTTTTTTGGTTTGAGTTCGGTTCGGATTCGGGTATCCGTTTAAATTATGTAAAATTTTTTAAAAATCCAAATATATCTTAAAAAACTTCAAAAATCAAAAACTAAAATAACCAAAAAGAAATATTTTAAAAAAATGCATAATCAAATATCTACGGCTAATAAAAAAATCATTTCGTTTCGGGTATTTAGGTGAAAAGCCGGTAAATATTTCCAATATTTTTAGTATTTTTTTACTATTTTTTGGGATATTCTAAGTAGTTATCAATACTTTTGAATAATTTGTATTTTTTCTCCAAATGTTTTGAATAGTGTTGATATCAGATCTAAAAATAATTAATATATTTAATTTTTCTTCAAATGTTTTGAATAGTGTTGATTTTAGATCTAAAAATAATTAATATATTTAAGTTTATTATTATAGTTCGGATATTTTCGGGTAGCCGAAATATTTCGGTTCGGATCGGATTCGGGTTCGATTCTTTGGATATTGAAATTTAGGATCCATTCGAGTATTTTAACAGTTTCGGTTCGGGTTCAGTTCCATTTTGTCGGATCGGGTTCGGTTCGGTTCTTCGGGTTCGGGTATTTTGCTCACCCCTAGTTCGTACCATTGGATCAACACTTCGTTATTGATTCCATGTTACTTTTAAATTCACTAAAGGTTGAACTTGTAATTTTAATTTATTATTTAGTAAACTATATCTAGACATATTATTCGAGTGTGAAATGTTCCGACTTTGTATACATGTAGAAGTAGAGCATATTGCTTAAGACTTGTAACAAGATTGTTTAATTAATCTGACATGTATATATCTTTTTCTTCGCAACCCATATCCCAAACTGAAAAAGGACTCTGGTTCACATTCACAGATTGATGATCCGATTCCGGAAACTGGTTTAAATCCATCGCAGTATCATGATCTTCATCGTCTTCGATTCTCCTAGAGCAATGAAACTCGTGATGCATTCTCTCAAACCACATATTATCCATCCAATGCCCATTGTTGTTATGATGATGATGATCATCACGCTTATCCATTGCACTTGAACTTACACTATGATCATCTTCACTTGTTGTATTAGTTGCAAAACTTGGAGCCCTTTCGAGTACAGAGAGTGTATCTCCCGTGCTCTGACTCTTGCTCTGTTCTTGGATCGATGAACCGTAAAGACACTGAATCTCATGACATGTTCTTGAGTTCTTGTCCCCGAATCCAAAACTTACATCACTATTAGGACAACTAGTGTTTTGGCAAGTGTAAACACTCTTTGATGGTTCTATTAAAACACCTTTTCTCTTGGACCCCGACGCTTCTTGATCTTGATTTCCCGAGATCTTTAGGTCTTTGATATTGAGAAGAGCCTCTTCTTGGTTTAAGACACGAGACCAAGTATCAGTCTCTTTAGCCATCATCTTGTCTTGTAAACATTTTGATTGTCTCGCGAGACGTCTCACTCTTCCTAAGTTCGAAGACATGTGTTTAATCACAGCCGCGAGAACACTCACTTTCCAAGATTTTCTTAAATCGTGCGGCTTTCGATACGGCGGTGCACCGTGCTCGTGTGCTTCTCCTTGGTCTCCCCACCAAATCTCCCTCCCCGTCGGCCACCACGGCGGCGGTATTCCCTTCTCTAACGGAAACCGCCGTTGTGGTGGCGCGCAGTGTTGCATTAAAGCTGATAGTAACGACCCTAGAGTCGTGTCTTGTAGTTCTTGCAACATATGTAGTAAACTCGATGGTTTCGTCTCCATCAGCTCAGCAGCAGCAGCCGCAGCCGCGAGTGTTAAATAATCCGAAATAGCGTTTGGAGCGGTTTGATCAAACTGAACCGTTTCTTTCCACCAACGTCTTAAACTATCCGAAGAACCGGTTACCGGTTTACCCTTTTCCGGTACGATTCCGTAGACAAACCCTTTCGCTTTACACACTTCCATGATCTTCATCATATACTTCAACACCGAATCTTGTGAACGAGCCATCTTCTTACGTCGTGAAGCTTCTGCTCGTTGCGTTGTCAACGAAACGTTGTCGTCGTCGTCGTTGTCATCTTCGTCTCGTTTCTGTTTCTTGAGCTTTTCCATAAGGTTTCGATCTTTCCACATACGTTTCTTGAGATCATCATAGCTGATTTCTTCTTCAACATCTTCACCTTCACTTTCCTTTGGACTAAGTGGTTCCAAGTCTTCGACTTCAACCATTTTTTTCTTCTTTTTTTCTTTTAGTCCATCAACTTTTGAGTCATGATAATCACGTTATATACTATTTACCTAATTAAGGTTATTGTCCGTACGTAGACGTAAGACGACGACCACCTTT
The DNA here is from genome assembly GCA_900406275.1 of Anastatica hierochuntica. Lineage (NCBI taxonomy): Eukaryota > Viridiplantae > Streptophyta > Magnoliopsida > Brassicales > Brassicaceae > Anastatica > Anastatica hierochuntica. The sequence continues at coordinate 4,006 of OVAN01000205.1, read as the reverse complement.
TGTAAAAGTGAGTGCCTATTTATATATATCTAAGATTTTTTTTTGATAACTCGGGTGTTTTGGCTCTCATCAAGATGATTCTCGATTAGCTGGTAAGGATTCTAGGGTCCCAGCGTTCCACGCTATCCTGTCGGCACATGGGACTCGCGGTCCCAGAAACACAACCAAACCATCTTCCTCGGGGTGCTGAGGGCCGCATGTGAAATCTCCAATAACCGGAAAAATCCAGGTGGTGGAACTCACAGCCGTGAATCCATTACCAACAGAGTTAGAAACTCCGATTATATATTTGTAAGATTGTGATGTATGGATGCATGTGGTTTATTTTTTTGGGGGCAAGAGGCGGTGTGTGCATGTGCGATAAGGGACGTGTCGAGAACTCTTGGTTCGGTCTTAGGTAACCATAAGTTGTAAAATAATTTGGAACTTTTTTGGCTGAGATATTTTATGATGTTTTGGTGGACAAGAGTTATCTCCGGGCAAAACGACGCCGGAAGTTAGTAGAATTTTCTTCTCCGGTTGGCATCAAAGTCGATGGATTCATATTTGGCCGCACTTACTTAACTCTATGTGTAGAACCAGGAGATTTTGAAAACCGGCAACCCACAGAAAAAGGTTGATTGTTACATGCATTTTAAAATCTTTTGAAAAAATAAACCGTTTAATTTTTCTTTTTTTGTTGAAATTAACCGTTTTATATGTTATTCCTTCTATTTCAAAAATAAGATGTTTAAAGTAAAATCATGCAGATTAAAAAAATGTATGTTTAATTGGTACTATTAGTGGTGCTCCTCCGCCTGGTTAGCTATCATCGGGTTCTTCTAAGAAGAAGAGCAATATAATAAGTTCCTTTCGAGAATCCTTCCCAATAATTCAGCTTGTTATATTCAGCTCCATTATTCCTTCAATCGAACTCGTTTATCTTTTTATTCGATTTTATTCTATTTGTTATTGTTTATTCATTTAGAGATTCATTGTCTTTTGTACTTTTTATCAATGTTTTATCTTGGATGTTTGGCTCCGGAGATTCTAACTCTAGACTCGTCGGCTATTGGCTCCGGAAAGAGTATATCCTTTACCGGCTTAGAATCCTACTTTGTGTGTTTTCATGGTTTTAATATATTGTATTATATGAAAAATATGTTTCTTCCAAAAAATATCATTTAATGTATGCATTAAAATACTGCAAAATACCTTTGATCAAACAATATTCAATACATATTAGTTTTACACCATATTTTATTTTTTTCACGATTAACACAAATTTAGAACATCTTATATTTTGAAACAAAACAAAATTTCTCAAAACATATTATAATTAGAGATAGAATGAGTAATTACTTATATTTGAAAAAATAGACCGCAAACTTATAGTCATGTTTGTACTCATGGCCGATTCCGTCTTTGTATGGATTGTCATTGCAGTAGCACGAAACATATTTTGAGAAAGGTGGCAACGCAGAACAAGATCATATATCAAACCTAGCTAGTCCAACCTTTACATAAAGTAAACCTTTAGACTAGTTTCAAATATAGATATGTTCATTAAAGAAGCATGTTGTACCTAGTTTTCAACAAAAAAGATTGAAAATTTAAGTAGCTTTCCCATAGACTGAACTGCACTTCATCAGTTTCAACTTGTCAAGACAATTAATGCTATGATCTAACTATCTCGATCATTAGTAAAAAAATGGTATAATCACGTTTTAGCCACGGAAAATGTGATACTCCCTTTTTTCAATTTAAATGATGTTTTAGAAGTATTTTTTGTTGATGTTTTCGCATTTCTATGCAAATATTCAATGTTATTTAGTGATTTTGACGGTTTATATTTTGCAGTGTGATTGGTTAAAGTAACTATAGTGAATAAGGATATGACGGTTATTGTGAGACCCCAGTTTATAGAGTCATATGTGTGAGGAGGGCTTATAAAGATTAACTTAGCTATCTATGTCACCAAAGTGCACTTATCTTTTTTGTCACACGTATTGAGAGAACTCCACAGTTAAACGTGCTTGCGCTGAAGGGTGACCTTCCGGGAAATCAGTTTCCGGAATCGTGCGAGTGAGGACAAAGCACGAAAAAAAGATCGCGTGGTGAATGCAGGGACAGTAAATCATGACTTTAAAGCCTCTTCAGATTAGCGTTCCCGACCGTCGGACAGAGTGGACCCGCAAATCCGATGAAAGGCGCCGAGGCACACAGTAAGGCGGTCGGGGAGCGTTATAATTATTTTTTATGAAATACTCCGTCTATAAATTGAATAAAAATTAGTGACTCTTTAATCCGCCTATAACAACATTAAATATGTCTTATTTTGTAATAGAAGGAATAACAAATAAACACAATTTCCCAAAAAACATAAACCGATGATAAAAGAGAAACATGTAAGCTAGTAAGAAAAAAAATGTAGAGGTAAGCTCATACGAATGCATTCGTAATCCCAGAAATCCCTCGCTTACTATCATAATCCAATGCTTTCATCTTTTGCCACGTCATTCCTATAAACGTTCTTCAATCTTCTTATCTAAGTTTACCATACACGTATCTCCATAAAATTTAGTCAAAGTACCAATTTAGAAAATATCCGAATCGTTCTAACTTTTAAGAATTAGAGCTGGAACAAAATTTAACCGAAATAGTTCGGATAATCGAAAAAACCGAAAGTATTATATTATAACCAAAATATTCAAAGATAGCTAAAAATATATACCTAAATGGTTACATTTTTCAACTGAAATTGAATCTAAACTGAACTAAACCAAACTAAAATTAACAAAAACCTTTCGATTCCAATATAATTCCAAAATTTAAAAACCGAAGCAAAATGAAGAACCGAATCTGCCTTAGATATGACTTGCCGGTTCAAAATATGATCACCATCAAACCAAAAAGAATATGGTCATCTATCAAAATTGCAGCGAACTTTTCTTTTCTTTTATATCAAGGCCCAATAGATTATAATGGGCTTCTTAATCTCAGTATCAGTGAGCTTTATCAATGCTTTTAAGCGACACTAGCATCTACTCTCACTACCACTTATAATTTTTTTTTGATAATATAAAAGGCTAAACACAAGTAGATGAAGAATTAGACCTAACCACTGGATGTGAGACCAACCCACGGATAGATTTTTTCACTGAGTATTCAAATGGACCGAAAGTAAAGACCTATATCCGTGTGGGTAAGCAGAGACATCCTGAGGTAGTACCCTCCGACAAAGTTTGGACTCGTAACTTATTCCTAGAAACCAATCCGTCCTTACCATTAGACCACGGTGTTCCGCTCTACTTATGATTCAAACCTCAAAAACGATGGAATCTCTAATTTTCACATGAATGCATATCACTATTGATATATTATGATTTTTGAAATACATATATTTTCAATTTAATAAATATATTTGCTTGGTTCTTACACATTTCACGTAGTTTTGGCTCCCCATTGTTATAGCATTCTTCTTTGCAAATGTTCCCATGTGACACATTTATTTATTCATACATACTCATTGGAAAACGAGTTAGGCAGATCCCATCCTCCTATTTCACTAAAATATATACTCCCTCTATTTTAATATAAATGATGTTTAATATTGATGAGCACAGTTTAATAAACTACAAATTTTTAAATAATTTATCTGATTTACACAAAAACGTAATTAACTAACACTAATTCAACCAATAAAAAAATAGATCATATAATTTGATTAGTTAAATATTCAAATAGTTTAAAATTTTTACATCGAAACTTGAGAATATTATTTATATCGAAACGGAAAATCATCCCTAAAACTTCACTTAAAAAAATGTGAGAGAGAGAGAGAGTAGTATCAAATTATAATCATGATGTGCATATATGCTTTTGTAAATTATATATCTTTTGATGTTAGATATAAACACTAATATTTTATGTATACATAATATTTTACGTGAATAAAGCAACTCCTTTCTAAAAAACGAACCTACATTGTCTGCATGACTCAATATCTATGTAATATTTGCATATA
>OVAN01000204.1:0-74668 GCA_900406275.1 Anastatica hierochuntica | reverse complement strand
CTGGCGCCAGTTGGCGCCAAGTAGGACCCTCGTCCTCGGTTTCAGTTGTCGCCTAGATCGGCTTCAGAACTCGTTGGCGTCAATCTGCGTTCAGACACTCCTCCAAGGCGAAGTGCTTCTTCGATGCTTTTGGCGGTTCTGTCTCGTTTCGAAGTAGGCCTCTGGAAGTTTCGGGCGTCGATTTCGATGTTACCGTTTTCGACCCCAACAACAGGGATCGATCGATCCCTGTCCCTGGATCGATTGATCCATGTCTAATTTGTCCGAAATCACATAAAGACAAATATCGATCGATCCTTGCCCCTGGATCGATCGATCCATGTCTAGTTTAACCGAAACCACAGAAGGACAAAGATCGATCGATCCCCGTCCCTTCATTGGATAAGATCAATCCTTGTCCCGATGATACATTAAATAATCACGACACAGGTATGTCTTCTTCATCCTCTCTTCTCTTCTACAAAATCGCCCAAAAATCGCATTCCCTCGAAATCACTCGATTCTTCATGGATCTGAGTAATTTTTGAGCCTAAATTCTTCTACTCTTCGCCCTTTTTCATTCTATCCGATCAGATTTTGCTAAATCCAAGGTACTTTTCCATAATCTCAACTTCAATTTTGTCACTTTTTGGGTCAAAAATTGGGAACTTTTGTTTTTTCAGTTTTAGCTTGAATTAGTGTTGGAAAGATGATTTATGCTTGATTTATGATGCTTGGAATAAGGATTGCACTTAAACTAAGTGTTTTAGGTGATGATTTTGGTCGATTAATGCATGTGTTATTGAGGAGTTTGGAGTGATGATGATTTGAAAGCTTTAAGCAAGGACACTTGTTCTTGGTGATTTCTTTCGCGTTTAGAAACTATGATGTTTCACTTGAACTATGATTGCAAACCGAAAATCGGAGAATTTTGGCTAATGTTCTTGAGTTTTCAATTGTTAGATACTAGGCTTGAATGTCTTTGAGCTAGATTGATGCAAGAACAATGCTCCTATTTTGAGTTGCTATTTTCGTGTTTGTTGGTTTTTGAATTGGTAACTAACTTAGTTTCGAATGTTTGTTTCTGTTTACACAGGTTATGGGTCGCAGGAAAGAAGGCCAATTTCCGGTAACTCGGCAGCCATCTAGCTCCACTGTTCACAGACGCTTCAAGCGAACTGATCTCGAGCATCCCGCCAACCGTCCTGTCACTCAAGAATGGGACCAGTTTGATACTCAGTTTCTCGCGGACTTAGAGAAGACCTCTACACTATCTTTGATAGGATGGGACTCAGAGGCTTGCTGGAGCTTCAGGAGTACATCTATCCCGATCTGTGTCGGGAATTCTTGGCGTCTGCGTGTTGTGTGTACCCGGATTTGGACAATCCGGTGGCTGATCAGGGCACATTCTCTTTCATCGTACGAGGTCGATTTCATTCCATTTCTCTTATAGATTTGTCTCGTATCTTTGGTTTTGCGCAGGGGAGAGCTGCTTGGGTGCCCACCTTGCCTCGGGCTTCTGAGTTTTGGAAGTTTATCGCAGCTGGCGATTTTGTTTCTCGAGAGGCAAAGCAGTCGCGCATTCGCAGCCCCGTTCTTCGTCTTGCGGCTAAGATTATTAGTCAACACATCTACGCCAAGAAGATCCAAGCTGTTGTGACCAATCATGAANATTCGCTATATTACTGCTGCGGATTTCAACATGGCCGCGGTTGTTGCTGACAAGTTCGCTTTCTTCAAGGTCGCGGCTTCGGAGAAGAAGGCCTTCGCTTCAGGTGCTCTTATCACCAAGCTTCAACGTTTTGTTGGCTGTGATTTCGCAGGGTGTAGGAGGGCCGAGTTCAAGGCACCGAAGACCAACAGGTCCACTTGGAACGCACCGCACTACGCCATGATCGATGGGAAGCATCTCTTTGACTGCACTATCTTAGCTTCCCCCTGGAGAGATACCATTGACTCCTCGCGTCCTTTCATCTACCATTTCCAGGACCGCCAGCAAAGATCCCTATACATTGAGCTCCCATGTCAGGACTTGACATCCATTGCTGATTCCCCAAGAGTTGAGTTTCTACCTCCTCCAGAACGTCTATCTCCATGTCCACCTTCTTTCAAGAAGGGTTCTGCAGGTTCTGGTGGTGACAGAGCAGCTGACGACACTGATTACGAGGCTCATATGCCTCCAGCATTTGCCTCTGCATCTGCTGCAGAGATAGAGGAGCTATTTCCGGAGGATTTCAGCGCTTATGAGCTCTCCGAGCCATCACGTGCCTCTGCGTCTGCTGCAGAGAAGTGGACTTGGACAGTCCAGAGCCATCAGAGGACTAGTTCTCTTATGCTGCGAATGGCCAGAGGTTTTTCTAGGATTGGTAGGATGATGATGCCATCCTCTTGTACTTCTCAGGCTGCTGTTCGGGAGGGCGCTGTCCGACGCAGAGCATCGCAGCCTGCTGCGGCTGATGCAGATGATGACGAGTGTTGAGCCTGAAATTGACCCATTTACGGAAAGCCCATTTGCAGCAAAACCCTATTAAAAAGCTAAAGGGCCGAAACAAAACAAAGGATTTTGTTTATTAAGGGAGGGATCAGGTCTAGGTTTCTCCTGAAAGCGAAGGCTGAAGGAACAGGTTTCGAACCGCCTTACTTCGTGGATGAAGACTTAGTCAAAGAGGAGGTTACGAATCCCACCAAAAGAGGAGAAAATATTGGAGGCACGTGCAACAACTAACAAGAGAAGAAGTCTATAAAAAGGATCTTTGGGGACCCACGAGGGGGGACTTCACTTTTTAACAAGAGGAAACACGTTCATCACTTTACCAATCTGAATGTTATTATCTTATTCAAGATACTTCTTCTTCATCACGTCCATTTGGACAAAAAAAATAAAAGCTTTACACTTTATTTTTCTTTAGATTCATTCATCAATTGTATTCTTATTCTCTTTGATTATTCAATATCTTATGGTAATCAATATTATCGTCATCATTTGTTTCATTTGATTATCATGTAATACTTATTCAAAATCAATCAAAGTTTACGATTAATCCATCTTTTGCTCATACGGGATTCAGCCCACGCAATCTCTCCCTAACCTAACCTTGATCACGAAAATGAGGAGGTGAGTTTAATCTNTAGGAGGTGAGTTTAATCCCTCACATTTGGCGCCGTCTGTGGGGACGAGATAATCGAATCCCTCACTCCGCTAGCTAAGGATGGATCCCATCAATCATGATTTGGATCAACCCGAATTCTGAAAATTTTATAAAAAACTTTCCGTGCAAAATATGTGCGTTTACAGGTTTCTGAAAGTTTTATCAGGAACCTGTTCCGTGCAAAATCCGTGTGTACATGTTTTCTGAAAGTTTTATCAGAAAACTGTTCCGTGCAAAATCTGTGCGTTTACAGATTTCTGAAAGTTTTATCAGAAACTTGTTCCGTGCAAAATCCGAGTGCACATGTTGTCTGAAAGTTACATCAGAAAACAGTTCCGTGCAAAATCCGTGCGTTTACAGATTTCTGAAATTTTTATCAGAAACCTGTTCCGAGTGTACATAGTTTTCTGAATGTTTTATCAGAAAACTGTTCCGTGCAAAATCCGTGCGTACACCGTTTTCTAAAAGTTTTATCAGAAGATGCTCCGTGCAAAATCCAATCCGCAATGTGCAAAATTCATGCAGATTTCTGCAATTCTCCATGTGGGCCTGAACAAGAGGCTCCTATGAGATCCAGCCTCAGGTCTCTAGTGAACAGACCGAGAGGCTCCTATGAGACCTCAGCCTCAGGTCCCCGCGTATATGAAAGGAGGCTCCTATGAGATCCAGCCTCAGGTCTCTAGTGAACCAGAGCGAGAGGCTCCGATGAGACCTCAGCCTCAGGTCCCCGCGAATATGAAAAGAGGCTCATATGAGATCCAGCCTCAGGTTTCCAGGGAACCAGAGCAAGAGGCTCCTATGAGACCTCAGCCTCAGGTCTCCGCGAATCTGAACAAGAGGCTCCTATGAGATCCAGCCTCAGGTTTCCAGGGAACCAGAGCAAGAGGCTCCTATGAGACCTCAGCCTCAGGTCTCCGCGAATCTGAACAAGAGGCTCCTATGAGATCCAGCCTCAGGTTTCCAGGGAACCAGAGCAAGAGGCTCCTATGAGACCTCAGCCTCAGGTCCCTGCGAATCTGAACAAGAGGCTCCTATGAGACCTCAGCCTCAGGTCCCCGCGAACCTGAACAAGAGGCTCCTATGACAGGGCAGTGCTGGTGTACATGGTGGTGCACAATCTTTCGTTCAACTTAGGGGAACAAGTGTTTAGGCACAATCTGATCATGGCCTTGGACCCTGCAGAAAAATTCTTCTTGTCATTCCCGTCACTGATCTATCAACTGATGATGTCTCAACACCTCGTGATTCTCCTTGACAGTGATAAGATGCCTCGTGTCAAGACATACAAGAAGGATACGTGCAGCGGTGCCTCTTAGGTGTATGGTTCAAGCACAAAACTCAAGGATGCAGTCAATTAGGTCATTCGAATATTGCAGCAGGCATTTGAAGCACGTAAATTCTTGTTCTCACTTGTATCTTAATTGCATTGTGTTTTTTAACTCAATATTGTATTCAAGCAAGGGGAGAAGAGGATCACGAACAGGAAGAGGAGTGAGTTTATGGGAGAGTAATGATGTAAGGGGAGCCTAAAGATTAAAGTTTTCATGTGTTTTGTTTTTGGCTAATGTTTTTGGACTCTTTTCCTTTGCTTGGGACCACGAGTTGTTCGTGCCCATTTAATTGTAACTAAACCTAATTTCTTTTTCTATGAAGGTAATAGCTTAGTTTTCTATCTTGAACTCTGGTTGGTTGGTGTGGTTTCAGTGTTTGTCTTTATGATCAGCATGTTTGGATGCAAGGATGCTTGAAGTATCAAATTGAGTTTAAAAAAAATGGTGATTGTTGATGCAGCTGGAATCAAGCAGTTGAGAAGCGAAACAGGAGAAGCATCAAGCAAAAGATGGAACAAGGAACACGGGAAAGCTAAGCGTGGAATCAAAGTTGCTGAGATAGCACGTGGAATATCAGGGAAGATATTCAGAGAATCAAGAAAATTGGGAAAACCTTGATCGATAATTATATATCTCAACAAGAATGGAAAGAGGATAAATTTATCTATCACATGAAATTTAAAAAGATCTCGAGAGATTCTAGATTCTAGGGTTGAAAGTCTTTTGTGAAAAAGGGAGTCTAGAGCATAACGAGGGGTCATCACTCTAGATGGAACTCAGAAAAAAAAAACTTGACTCGTAAATCAAAAAAACGATCAAGGAGATGATTGTTCTTTATATTTGAGTGATTTTGTGAGAAAAGAAATCAAATAGAAATGGAAATGGGTAACCAAAATTATTTTAACGCACGATAATTTAGCAATTTTTAAACTTTTTTAATGCTTTAAAAATTTTCTAAGTAAGACATTTTTATCCCTCCATCTATTGCTTTCAAAAAAAAAGTAAAAGTACTTTCGATCTTGATTTTCAGTATGTTCTGAATTTTATTATCTTCTCATGTCACTTATTTTCATCTTATCTTCTCATGTCACTTATTTCATCCATTTGATCATATTTTGTCGCACCCTATACATATTTTTTAGTTTTTAAAGTTTGAAATTTTGAAAAAGTTATGTTTTCATTACTAAATAAGAATATAGATGTAACTATGTTTACTCGTATAATTTGTCATGATACATTTATGCAAATAAGAATATAGATCATTAATACATAAAAGTGGGAAAAAAACATAATAACCAGAGATACATCACAATGGAACAATGGAAACATACTTATATTGCAATACATCAAACAAAATACAAATCAAACCACAATCACTTAAAATTTCATTCCCGTACCTTCTAGTTTTTCTTCAATGATCTTGTCGATTTTCTTCTCCATTTCGGGTGTCAGATAATTTTTCCAGTCACCAACTTCTCCTTTGCGGAAATAGCAATTGTGATCCACATTCATCCGTGTTTTTCCGGTTTTGTTAACCTCCAAACCGCTCAGGTTATGTATAGAGCATAGCTCCACTATTTGTTTAATGAAACCACTCTCTTCTTCTTCCTTTGTAAAAAGAAACCCTAAAAACTCGGCAAGCCTCTTGACTTGGACATAAGACTATGTTTTCAATTTTTCGTACCTCATGAAAAGGACATGGCTCGGGCTTTCCAAGTTTCCTCTCCAATAACTTAGAACATGGTCCCAGAAGGGACCATAGAAACTAACTCCACTGCAAAAAGACTCGATCATTGACTCGAGAATGCTTCTAGCCACTTCAACCTTTCGCAACTTGCCCTTGAAATACCATCGTGATATCAATGCGTCCTTTATGTTCCTGCACAAGTACACAACTTTACATGGAGAATCCTTAAGACCTTCTTTCAGGGTATGGAAAGGCATGTGAGTTGAGAAGATTCTCGGAGACGAAGATGAGAACTTGGTTAGGTCTGGTGTTGAGGTTTTTAGATACATATCGATCTCGAAGAATGGTACTATGCCATGAGGATTGTCAGAAAGCAAAGGATGGGTTGAGAGATCAATACCAGAAGGCTGTTTGGATCTCTCTAAGATTGCTATTGAGAGTGCCTTGAGCCAAGTGGTACCGGATTTGGAGAAAGAAGCTAGAATTATGTCGGTGTCTTTCGGTTGAAATTTTTTCTGGAAATTGATGACTGCTTGGAGAGTGTTGTAGTAATACCAACATCCTTGGTACTCGCAAAGCTTCCCTTGCGAATCATCATTGTACATAGGAAGTGAAGAGATCAAAGTCTTTGTTTCTTCACTTAAGTTATCACCCCTCAGGTTCATTGGAAGCTCATTTTGTGTCATTTTCTTTGTTGTTTTTTTGTTTCAGAATGCAAACTTACTCGCCATTTAACTCATGATGGGTGAGTTTGCTTTCAACTTCGGTTTTGCCTACACCCGACAACCTATTCAGAAAGATTAGTTTATCTCTTTGTCAGAAGAATCTGATCAATATTTAGATTTGAAGTATTAAAAACTAGTTTAAGCTCAGTAGAATTCGCGTGCAACAGCTAATCATGTCAAATAGTAGGTTTATTTTTATATGGGTCAATTAGTACAATGGCAAAAACAACAAAAACAAATAAGATGGCCATGCCAGTTTTTTTTTGTCGTCTTGGCCATGCAAGTTCTGTGTTTTCTTTTTTGTCATATGTACTATAAGACCATCTCCAAATACTCATTTAGTATTTAAAACAATCTTTTAACTAAAAATTAATTCGCGGGTCTCACATATTATCTAAAATGACACACAACTCTTTTAGATATAGTTCCAAAAGTCTCTAAAATTAGATACAGGGATTGATTGTTTTTGTTGCTGTAAGGGTTGTCAGGACTTTGAATATAATTAAAAGTTTTAACAGTTTTTTTTTCAACAATCACACTTTGACTCTCCTAAATTTACTCAAAGTTCCTAAAATTACTCACAGCTTTAATTTGTACTTTTTTGTTCATGTTTCGTGAGTTTTTCAAAAAGTCTAAAAAACATGACTTTTATTATTTTTAAAGTTACAGCCATAAAAGTAACAGTAAAAGATTTAAAAGTTATTTTTTTAATAACAGTCTAAAGTAAAAGTCTCGACCAATCAACCTCACAGTTTCTAACTTTTTGGATATTTTTAATTTTAATAATAGGATAGATACTCAATTAGAAACTCCAATAGATACCCATTGGAGGTGCTCTAAGTATATAAGACATGCCAAAAAAATTGAATAGCATTTCATAGTAAGGCGCACTCCTGTCATATATTTTGTTTATCAAAATCAAATAGAACAGAACAATACAATTTTAATTATAATAATCTATTAATATTTTAATATTTGAATATAAAAACATTGAAATCATGAAATGTGCATAAAACTTGTTGCTGTATATTATAATATCGCTTTTTCAGAACGTACATTTTAAAAACTATAAAATATTCAAAATTTTAAAATAGTGTTTTCTGTAAATAATATAGAACTTAAGATTTTAAAATTGTAAAATATTTAAAATTTTAAAATAGCGTTTTCTGTAAATTAATATAGAATCTACTGCAGTATATATAGTAGAACAATAACATGGTTGTTGTAAGAGAGGTAAAATTGGCATTAATACATAAAACACAAAGAATATTGTAGCATCTTTTTGTTGGTTTGCTAGTGGTATTTCTTATTATAGTTGAATCTCTATAAATTATTACTGTTGGGACGAAGATATTTTATTAATTTAAAGAGTTATTAATTTGTTGAAAGATTATTTTGCTCAAAAATTCAATTTGGAAACGAGAAAATTATTGGTTCATCAAAGTATTAATTTATTGAGTATTAACTTATAGAGGTTATAATATATATGTTTTTATACTTCATGCACAAACAATAACCAAAAATATAACGTGCAAATTACTCATATATTTATTTAGTTTTGGAAATGTTCGCTTTGAAATTTGGATTTAGTATTCAAGCTTAGGTTTATTTTTAAGGTTTATGGTTTACTATTTAATTTAAAATTTAGCTTTTGACGATCTAGTTTTAGATTAATAACAATAAATTATTGTTGATTTTTTAGAAATATATCTTTCAAGTTACGAAAAATGTGAAAAAAAATTGTTTGATCGTAATTTTCATTAATAATTTTCGAAATCTCAAGGAAAAAAAAAAGAAGGAATGGTTTTGTAAGAAATAGAGAGAATAATTTTAAAATTTTAAATCAAAAATGCAGACAAACTGGGAATATATAATGGCACTTTGGGCATCATACACTCACTTTTTTGAAAGTTAATTTTTGCAATATGTGATTTTTTGGTAATTAATTAGACCAATTTTCTCATATTGTAAAGCATCAAAACGAGGTTTAACGAAGAAATAACAGTAATATTGAAGATTCTCAAGTTGGCCATTTCATGTCACAAGTATAAGATATGTTGAATTCATACCCAAATTATAGTGTCGCGCTAAAAAATATCACAACTAAATAAAAATTCAAAAATAGTGTCCAAGCTTATGTTTTGTGCTTATTTATGTATATGTCTTCATTCCGTTAATTTATGTTTTGAAATACTCCGACGTGGCTGTCACGTATATAAGAAAAGGAGGTTATTTCATACCTCAGGTATAGAATATGTTGGATTCATAATTGGATTATAAAATCGTTCTAAAACATACTTCAATTACGTAAAACCTCGTATTTAGAGTCCAAATTTATTTGTTTTGTACTTATTTATGCATATCCCAAAATTGAATATAAAATAGTCAACTTTTATTTGTAACCATGTCGTCATATAACTAACCATAATAATATCCTTTTGCTTATCTTTAATAAAAGGACATCGTTCAAGCAAAATAATTTATTTTAAATGAGACAATTTACCTTCTTTAAATTCACCCAAGTAACAAGTCCACACTCCCCTCCGCCTCCCCCCACCCCAATCTATCTTCTTTTTCACCCGATTAATCTTATTCTTTAAAAAATGTCTTCTCTAAAATTTACAGAAATTAGGGAATAGGTTTCATCTCCTTTTGTCGATGATCGTCTTCTTCTCATCTTTTTATTTCTCATTCTCGAGTTTTTAGATTATTTTTCAATCTATCATTTTCTCAATTAGTCAATGAAAAACAAGGAGATGAGAAGAAGAAGAAGAAGACAGATCATCGACATAAGGAGATGAGATCATTTTTTTAAAAAAATCTTCAAACAAGGTTTTTTATCAACATCGGCAAAATGATGTCGTTTTGCTTAGTAATATCATTGAAATGGTTACAAAGGAACATCAACAATTTCATATCCTAGTATGAGATATGCATAAGTAAGCACAAAAACATAAATTTGGATACTAAATATGACCTTTTACTTAATTAGGATATGTTTTAGCACAATACTATATTTCGGGTACGAATCCAACATATCCTCATACTTGGAGTATGAAATAGTCTCCTTTCCTGATTTGGCAACCACTTCGACATATTTTAGCGGAAAATTAACGAAGTTAGAGTGTATACATAAATAAGCACAAAACAATAAGTTTATTTTTAATACCTAAAAAATGCAGCACTAATTTTAATACTAAATATAAAATTTTATTTAATTGGAGTATGTTTTAACACTACACTATAATTCGGGTATGAATCCAACATATCCTCATAATCGGGTACGAAAAGGCCGACTTTTCAAAATTCTAGTCTACAAGATCAATTCTTCTCCGAAGTATTATTGGCATGGAGTTCAATATTTTTTATAACATGGTAAACACTATCAGTAATTATGCATTAGAGTTTTCATAACATTATAAGTAACCATTTTTTTTATATTGGACTCTTTTAAGATGATTAAACGGCTCCGGCCCATTTGAGGGGAAGTTGTTCAGATCCCCAAAGTAGGGATTAATATCTATGCGATAAGATTGGACAAATCACTGCACTCATTTTTTTTCATTGAAATCTTTTTCATTAAGAAAGCGTTACAAGAGTCTCCGCTAGGGAAAGATCAAAAAAATATGTCGGTCTTACAAAGGTAAAACTAACAAAACGTGCTATTGAGTTACAAGTAAAACAATAGACACGGGAGAATAAAGCTACATCCAACAAGTGCGATAAGATAAGATAATCATATGCTCAATCTATAGTGCATGCAGATAGTCGAAGGCTCCTTGAAAACCAAATTAAACACCAATATCACAATTGATACTCGAAGGTCTATGTGGTTTTGAAACTTCATGCTTGCGACGAAAGTGTCGAAACACTAGGTCCCTGAAAAGGGTGGTCACGAACAGGAAAATAGAGAACTCTCGCGGCCCAAAACCGTTGAATATCAATATCCTTATAAACTTACAAAGATTCCAGTAGACTGTCCAACGCGAAAGGAATCTAGGATGAGAGAAATATTTTCAGAAAGAAGAGGTATTTGAAGAAAGGGCATCCTTCTATTTTTTATCTTAAACATGTTGACGGAAAAGTAGCTCGACACTTATACTCACGAAAAGCTGGCCGACTTATTTGGTAACAAAAAATTTGAAAGTCTTTTCTCGAAAATACACTTCATTAGTGTTGTCAATTGTGCTCTCCCGCGACCAATTGTCCCGCCCCGTCGTGGTTTTAAATCCATTTGAATCATTGCGGGTCGTACTGTCGTGGGCTATGGTCTCTGGAAGAGCTGACCAATCACGATTTGCGCCCATATAAGCGGTTAGCGAGTTGGTCTGCAGGTCATCGGATTAACAAGTTATTCAACCAAGTCTAGCTATTGATGTCCCCATACTTCAAAAAAAAGCTTTTCTCTTGGTTTTGTTTGATCCAATATTGACTGGGGACGAGCCCAGTCTAATTCCACGTCTTACAACGAAAGGAGAAAGCAGGAGGTGCGGTGCGAGCCGAAGGAACTTTTGTGCAAGACTGCAGGTTCAGAATCCTGTCCCTGTTCCGCTCGCCATCAGGCTACTTTAGTAAGTCGTTCAACTCGTTTCCATAGATACAGCGTGTGCGAAGTGTGGAGTTTCAAGAAATTCCCACCACGTCCTTCCTTGTGTATCGGAGATATATAGCGAGCCAACTGATTGACTTGCAGCTGCTAGTGTCCGACTGACTTTCTTCATTCCCCTTTGCGATACCACACAACCCCTAGCCCTTGTTCCACCGGTTGGCATGTGCCCGTAATACTCGAAAGCTAACAACTACGTGAGTGCGAAAAACCCATTTTCTGTCTTTTAGACTAGTACGAGCCTTTATTCTATTCCGCAATTCCAAGATCGGGTTCTGCCACCAACTCGACCTCGGTAGATGATCTCTAAAGTCATGATCATCTTCCACTTACACCTGTTGGTGGGTTTGTTACCAAACGAGAGATCTGGGAAGAAGAATTGGATGGAAAGATGATAACAAGACGAATCAAAGTTCAATTCGGACATCAATTGAAAGAGTAGAGAGACTTTCCGTGTAACGAAGCTCTCCTGCGATCTGCCTGATTTTCCCCTCTTCCTTGGTTTAGCTTGGTGAGAGATAGGGAGAGTATTGTTAATGAGGCTCTTATTCCAAAAGTGTCTGAGGACTTCAATCCTACTCTTAACGGTCAAAGCGATCCCGTTGAGCTGAGCCTAGAATCTGATGTCACCTTACCACTTGACTAGTAAGGGAAAAGCAGAATTCATAGGACTGGAATTGCATGGTAGGTCTGCATCCGGGAACAGAGCCTTCAGCCATCTCATAGAGCCCAATTCCTCAATATTCTTCTTCTTCTTCAGTGGCTAACTTACTGCCAGAGCTACTGATTCTTAACTAGCACAGCTTTATGCTGAAATGAACT
Source organism: Anastatica hierochuntica (assembly GCA_900406275.1). Taxonomy (NCBI): domain Eukaryota; kingdom Viridiplantae; phylum Streptophyta; class Magnoliopsida; order Brassicales; family Brassicaceae; genus Anastatica; species Anastatica hierochuntica. The sequence continues at coordinate 62,369 of OVAN01000204.1, read as the reverse complement.
ACCTGAATTCGCGCAAGTGTGTCCACACCCCCCAACAGACTTGATTGTAGTCGCCAGCTCATTCTTGACAGATCTGATCGCTCCCTCTATTATATAACTGGTCCCATCTCTCTCCAAACCTAACGTAGGAAGACAGCTACACCAGGTCCCTATCTGTTTTGAAGTCCATAGCTCTACCTGAGCTCTTATTTAGAGATAGACGCTCTCTTTCTTTCTCTTATGAAATTGATTGATCTCCAACTTTAACTGGAGAAGGTCATTGAAAGCTCAACAGATGCACTTCATTACGAAAGACTGAGCCTTCTTAATCCTCCAATCGTGCAGTGATCGGTCGTTTCGAGCTTCCAGTTATTTCTTTGAACTTAATAACAAAAAGAGGTCGAACTACACTACTCAATCTCTTTAATTTTAAATTCGAATTAGTTGGGTTTACAACAAAATGATAACAACACAAAGACACAATGGCAATGCTAGCTAGTCTTTTAATCTCACGTCTTAAACATTATGTGTTATTAGTTATTAAAATCATAAGACATCAAGACATAATTCATAGCAAACAATCATAAGACATAACCAAATCATTAGTTTACTAAATTCTAAAAACAAATAAAACCAAACACCGAATCAAAGTAAACAATCTCAAGCGTACATAAAAATAAAACACCAAATCAAGATAACACATCAAGCTTCTTCTTCTTCAACTTCGTCATTGATGATAGATTCAAACGATGGCAGCGTCTCTTCTTTACCATCATTTTCATCTTCTGCAAATACAAAAATTGAAGATAGTCAGAAATATATTGAAGCATAAAACACAAAATATATGTTAAGGTTAATATAGTTACCGTTCTCATAAGCTTCAAATCCTTTTAGTCAATTCCTACTACATATCAGCGCTTGCACATTCTTTGGAAGTAGAGACTCCTATATTTGATAAGCACTTGGGAACCAATGCTAAAGAAAGACTCTGAAGCTACTGTGGTGATAGGAATACTAAGCAGATCACAAACCATTGCTGATAAATAACCATACCTATGAGTATTATCTTTCCAGAACTGGAGAATGTCCAAGCTCTCAAAATCATCCATTTCAAGTGCATGTTAGTCAAGATAAGCTTGGAGAGGTGCCTTCCCACTTGCAACAACACCGATTTTGCGAAACGCAAAGAAATCTTGCAATGTATTTTTGGTAAAATTAAGAAACAATTAATGTGAATATTTAGAATGTATGAAGAAGTAAGAATCACTTACATCATAATTCTCAAAAATTCCTTTTGATCCTCCACCACGAACATTTTGTTGATCAATCTCATGTGGCTCTGTTAAAGGTGAGGTGGACTTTGGTTTTTGTTGTATGACTCAAACATAGTACAAAGTTTAACACGCAAGTTTTCCACATTTGTATCACGTGACCTCATGTCAAGCTTCCTAAAACAATATTATGCAAGTGTAAGCTTCAGACGTGGATCAAAGAATGATGTCATTGCGAAAACATCACTAACTTTATCCCAATACTTATCAAACTTCTCTTTCATCAATATGACCATATGTCTGAGAATTTCATCTTCGCTCTCTTCATTTGATTGAAGCCAATTCTGGATCTTCAAACCTGATAGAAGTACAAGGTCGAAGTCGGGTACTTAGAATCTGACATCAAACGAGTGATCTCAGCAAAAGGCTTCAAAAAAGCGCAAATCTTCTCTGTTATACTTCATTCCTCATTTGTTGGCGAGAACTTATAGTTTCTCTTATCAAATTTCTGCAAATTAACAAGCGCATCACGGTACTTGATTGCTCTTTCAAGCATATGGCATGTTGAATTCCACCGCGTCTGCACATCCAATATCAAACCAGCTTTTACCTTTAAACTCGCATTATGCACGCACTTTCCAAACAATATCTCATGTGACTCTGGTGCAGTCACGTAAATTATACTCTCTTATTTTATGCAAATTTTCGCCAATAACCTTCAAATCGTCTTGGACAATGATATTAAGTATGTGAGGTGCACATCTGACATGAAAAAACTCACCTCTACACAACAAATCATTACTCAAAAGTAGCTGAGATTTCACAAAATCTTGCATTAAGTCATTACTTGTGGCGTTTTACAATGTGAGAGAAAACACTTTTCTTCTTATTCCCCACTCGTTGAATGACTCAAGAAGCTGAATTGCTACATTCATACCTGAATGTGGTGGTGGGAGAGGAAAAAAAGTTGATATTTTCTTGTTCAACTTCCAGTTACGGTCAATATAATGTGAAGCCACACACATGTACCTTTCATTTGTGATTGTTGACCACAAATCAGATGTGAAGCTTATTCTTCCAGGAAGACTTGTCAATTCTCTCTTCAAGGTATCTCTCTCGTTTAATAAAATTTGAACACATATGTTGCAGCCGTGTTCCAGGAAATGAATTTAACATCAGCATTCAAGTACTTTCAAGTATCTCTAACTCATACTCAACATAAGACTATGGTAGGTCATGCTAAATTATTGTCTTAGCGACAAGATGCCTAAAAACATCATGGTCATACTTGTGTGCTTGTATTTTAGCATCAGTCATGATGATCATGTTGCGGAGATTTCTTGAATACTTACTAAATTTATCTCGATGCCTTCGCAAACCAGTTGTTCCATGTGAATGGGAGCTTCACGCATACTCATTCTTGCAGTGTTGCATACAGCTTTCTCGACACCATTTTCTTTTCGAACCACAACGAAATCTTTCCATACATCTGACCATTGACAAGTTTCCTTATGTTGATTCTTGGGTTCATCGTGATCTGATTCATCCTCAACCTCAATCTGATCATCTCAAGTCTTATGCTGAGTCTTACACGTGTTTCTGCCTCCACCATTGGTATCCTTAACAGGTTGAGTACTTTTATGTGATGGTGTTTGTGAAGTAGATCTTATTTCCACATGTAGATTAGATTGGATCATTGGTTTCTTTGAGTTTGGGGTTGTACCTTTCCCAAAACTTAATTGTTTCTTTGCAAGGCTGAGTGGTTCAAGTTGCTAGTATTTCAACATTATAACCATCATCTTCATTAACAACATTAATCAGCCTTCTTTTTCGTCCTTGAGTCGGGTGTGAACCTTAGGAACTACCAATCTCATCAGCTGCATTTAAAGCTGATATGAGATGTTGAGTTTCATAGTCGACTGATTGCAATTTTTCATAGTCCATAGAGTCTGTATCCATCTATGATTTGTCACCCCCTTCAATGTTTAGGATTTTATGTTTCTCTGTTTTTTCTCAAGAAGTCACGATAACGTGACTTTAGGTTACGTTGTTAGGTTTTTTTATATTATTTAGTAATTACTATCAAAACATTGTGGCCTTATTTTGATATTTCAAAATTCAAAGTCATAAACTATGAAAAAACGATCAAGAAGTTGAATTACTTACAAATTTTTGAGTAAGATGCAGTGATGCTTTTGCGAGTTGGGACCTTTTGTTTCTCTTATTCTCCAGCTTGTCCTCATATATGATCAAATACAAATGCATTAGCTGAGAAATTAAACATTGTAGAAATGAGCATTGGTTACAGCAAAACACATTTAGTAAGACCATCAATATATCACCTCATTATCGTTTCTAATGTAATTCAGAATTGGTGATAGCATCTCTGGAGGTATATCCTCGTTTTCTTCTAAAAAAAGAGTCGTAATGTTCTCCATAGACTAAAACACTTTCCCTGAATGATGATCCCTGAAAAGGAGAACAAAAAAACATTATGTATATCAAATGAAATGGTTGCATCAATCATAAAATTGTTGCTATCAAAATGTACTTGTTACCTTGTACCCTATAGCCTTCAAGAAATTCTGGAACATCTCAGTAAGAAGTGCATCACACTCAATATCCAACATCACAACACATGATCTGACCTTAGCCACAGTTTCAAGGATCGAGGTCTTTTGGAATAAGAACGACTATATATGTCAACTAGATTTTCAAATGATGATACAATTAACTTGAATACATTCAGCCCATGGATAGAAGATAGGAGTCAGCAGCTAATCCGCATTACACTCTAGTTTGTTAAAATAAAAAAAATAACCAAAAAGAGCACACCTTCATTTGTCCATCATTATAAGGAGCCTCTGGAGCAGTTATTCTTGTAATCTCATTGATGTAGGCAGCGACTGCAACTTTCACATCGATGTCTGAATGTTTGAAGATTTTTTCAGCAACTAATGCGTTCATCAACGGAGAGAGTGTATTCTGCATTAATTCAGGAGGTGATTGTTCGACGTCTGACAGGCATATAAAAAGATTTTACAGCAAAATACAAAAGGAATATCAAACTCAGCAATTCAAAAAGTTAACAGCAATCTCACCACACACTTGAACGTTGAATTTGAATTAAACAGATGCATCAACATTCATCATATTAGTAACAGAGAATGATTAACATACATCTATTAGTGAAATTAAGCTATGAGTGTCTTTCTTTAAGTTGTTGTAGTGATTTAGAAAAGTAGTTTCTTGTAACACTTATCAAAACAAGATTAGAGAAACTAATCACTTGCAAGATCTCAACTGCATTGCGCAGAGCCTAATGATGCATATCAACGGTTGAATCCAAATACTTAAAAACCCACACAACAAACCCAAGCACACATTTAGCATTGCAGGAAGCGGAAGAAGAAGAACAAGATCAAACAAAAAGTAATAGTCATGGTTTTTACAGAAAGTCTTAAAAGTCATGGTTTTTTTAACAATCAAACTTTTATAATTTTAAAAGTAATAGTCATGGTTTTTATAGCCAAAAGTCTTAAAAGTCTACAGTCACAGCTTACAACCACAGTCCCTGCCAATAAGCCCCTTAAACCCTGAACCAAACTCTCACAAAAAAAGACTCAACCAATAATTTGATTTAATTAATAAACCATTCATAATTTGTTGATGATTTCACATATTTCGTTTCATAGAGGTCACTGTATTAATTTCGTTTATTTGTCAAATATAATAGTTGGCACGTTATAAGTAGACTTTTGTTTATGAAAGTTTAGTGAATTACGGTTTTTGATGTTAGTCAAATACTAAAACTTTATCTATGCCTTTATTTCTTAGCAACACAAGTTTTTCTGTTATATTATAGTATAAAGGTAAGAACCATGATTGCCCCTTTTATGCTCACAAACAATATGACATTCTTAATCACTTTCCCATGACTTCTTCTCGCAAGTCTCATCCCTTTTGTTATCTTCCTTATGTCACTTTCTTACGACATCCATATTGTTTCGTAAATGGTTTATTTAGGGTACTACCAATGTATGGGTGAGTTCAGTATGGTGGTAGCATTTAGATCTACCATTTTCGAGTTTGCCTTTTCTGTTCTACATATTGCCTTTTCGTAAATGAATTTGTGTTGGTCAATAGATGGTGTGAACTATATTTCGTTAGAGTTTGTACTAACCTCCAAATTGAGAGTCTAAGTTGTGTTGATGTTGGGTAGTAAGTATCATCTGTTGAGTAGTGGATCCATGTTTCATCCGCAAAGTATATTGTTCATATGAGGAGTTTGTACATCACTTCTCCTTATATATGCTTTGAAACTGCAATTTCCCTTCCTACTTATTTGCAGTCCCAGTTTCTTTTTTTTTCATTCTTTGAGCATAATTAAGTTGATAGCAAATGAAACTCATGAGTTATGCTGTCTAGAGATGAGATTCATATGCCAATTTTCAAAGTGGAGTAGCAACCTTTCTTTAGTTTTATTTGGTCTTATGTTGTCTGAAAGGTTGGCACAAGCTCGAATAATAACGAAGGAGAGATATAATCATTGGTTTTTAGTTACGTCATTTTGATTTTCTACATCCATATGTTATTTGCTACATATTGATATACTTTCTGATATTTAATCAATTTCCATCTTCTTTAAAGATTTTGTGGCTAAACATTTTTGATAAAAGAAGACGGAAACATAAGCGCATCACATTTTTACACTACCAAGAAACGAACAACTTGCTAAGTCGCATGTCCCGCGTTCTAAGATCAAGAGAGAAAAAAAAGAGTACCTAAGATCATGTAAACAAACCTCTCCAAATGTAAAAATAGCAAAGGGGTTCAATCGAAACTGGAATTCGAATCAGAAGACAATTGATTTCCATCAGTAAAAAGATTACTATGAAGCAACTTACTTTTTAGTCTTTGTTACTTCTCTTCTCGTTCTTTCCTGCACATATTATATTCATCTGGCATGGCGAGCAGAGGAACACAATCAAATGCAGAGTATGTACTGTCAATGTATCAACCATTGCTTGCACAAACAAAAGATTATAAAACGTTCAGTCTCAGTTTAATTTGATGTGAAAAAGATAAGAGAGAATCATGGTAGTTACCGGTAATCTTGCTTACCAGAATCCGAGCTTTCTAAGCTCTCTTGAGATTTAAATGTGCACCTAGGCTTGCAGTTTACATGTTATGATCCTGTTTTTCAGGAACAAAGTGGTAAAGAACCATTACACTGAAACGTATGTCTTTAAGGTTATATGTTTAACATTGACATGATCCTCTCAGTCATTTACCTGTATTCTTCTACCCGGCTACATCCACTTCTCAACTCAGTCAACGTATCAAGTAAAACTAAAATCTACGTCAAAGAAACATAACTAAAAAGGGGGAAGTGAGATAAATACTTTTGAAACTCCCTTATGGTTTTTCGGCTCGAAAGATCTTTGCACCTCTGTCATACCATTCATTAGAGTAATTGAGATAACTTTTCCTATTCTTTTGACGCTTCAAACTCTGTCGAAAAAAGCCCCTCATATTCAGGGTGCATGTTCAACCAAGAAAATACATAAACCAAAGTGAAACCACATAAGAATTAATCTTATTGATTCTCTAGTATTAAGATAGCATGGTCCATGGAGCACATGACATATATTGAAGTATGTGAGGATTGATTTCCTTTCCATTATCGTAAACCTCAAGTGGAGCTTCCCCTAAGTCTAGGGTTCGGGCTTAGGAAAAGTGATAAAGGTGGCGTCAGAAAGAGCGTTCTCAGAGGGAAAGTGTTGTAAACTGTGAAGGTTTGGCAGTGGGCGGAGGGGCTAGATTTTATATGGTGGATCAGTCATGTTGCGGTTCAAGGATGAGGACGTGGAGAGGCGTCTCTCTGTGGGTAGAATTAAATGCAACAATGAATAAAAGGAGTTACAGAGGAAGAATGGGGGAGAGTGGGAGATTGAAGTTGGAGGAAGAGGGGGAAACGGATAAGAATTTCAGCTGAAGTGGTAAGGTAAGGGATCATCGTTGATAGGGTTAGGAAGGTGACGATGTCGAAGCAGTTGGGCTGAGGACATCTGATGGGCTTCGAGGCCCAGAAGAGTGAGAAGAATGGGTGCTGTTTTTTTTTAGCTGAGAACGTGGCTTGTAAACGGCAGGGCGTCTGTTCTGGAAACAACATGTCGTTCGGATCTGATGTGGCATAAAGAGGGGTGTTTTGGTTGATGGCTTAGGTGGACACTTCTAGGAGCTTGGATTAACTCTTTTTAATTAGTTAGATTATACGATTTTAGACAAAAAAATATATTCTTGATACGAGAAAAAATACATGATGAGGGTTTTAAGAATAGTTTTCGATCCGAAAACAACTCGAGGTCGAGATTCTTTTTTATTTCTTCTCTCGTTTACTCTCTGTGGAATATTTTCGATTCTATTTTTGTTGATGCTATCATGCTATTTCTAGTCGGAGAAAACTTCTCTGCGATCTTTCTCGCGTCTTCTAACGTCATTTGTTCCCTCATACTTTTGCTTGTTTTTAGGTAGTCGGCGTATCTACAGAATTTAATCAAAGACTGCACGAACCTACCTCTCTGTTAAAGCTCAAGCTTTGTTTCTTGATATTCAAGTAACGATCAAATTAATGAAACAATCGAGTATAAGAAATATGGTTTAAGAACTTCTCTTCTTACTGATTTAGAAAACTTCTCAAAAACTAAATCTCTTTCTTATGATCTTATAGACAACTCCTAAGGATCATTCTTTATTTATAGGCTAGACTACTTCCTAAACCTAATTGGAATTCTATATTTTCCTTTTTCTAAATAAGTTTCTCGTTATCCAGAACAATTTTCCTTTTTAATATTGGAATTATCCAACATTCTCCCACCTAATTCCAACTTGAACTTTGGGTGATCCGATTTCTTGAAGTTCTATCAAACTCCTCATCTCTTTGAACTTATTTCAACACAACATTTTAGTTAGGATATTCACCTTCTGTTCCACGTCTGGAACATGTTCTACTATGATTTGATTTTTCTCCACACACTCGCGAATAAAATGATAATTTAAAATTATTTGCTTGCTTCTTCCATGGAACACAAGATTTTTAGTTAGAGATATAGTCGACTTGTTGTCAATCTTTAGTGTAATTTTCTCATCTTTGCTGAGTATCTCTTTCATGAGTTCCTTAAGCCATATCGCTTGCTTCAAGGCTTCCGTAGCAGCCATGAATTCCGCTTCATAGGAGGATAGAGCTACAATAGGTTGCTTTGACATAGACAAAGTGATCAGCGAGAAGCCTAGATAAAAGATGTGACCTGAACTTCTCTTCCCATCATCTATATATATGTTGTGACTGCTATCGCTATAGTCTGTTATCTTGCACGACCCATCCCTTGCAAAGAACAAACCCAATTTAGTTGTACCTCTTACATACTTTAGAACATGTTTAAGAGCTTGTACGTGACTTTCTCTTGGGCTTTGCATATAACGGCTAAAAAATCCAACTGAGTATACCAAGTCTGATCTTGTGTATAATAGATATCTCAAGCATCCTATAGTTCTTTTGTACTCGGTTGCGTTAATCTCAGGCTCCTTCTCTGCCTCCGAGAGTTTCATATTTGGGTCCATCGGAACGTGTGTTAAGTTACACGATTCCATCTTGGTATCCTTTAATATCCCTTGAGCATAACCTTCTTGCTTTATGTATATTCCATTATCTCCTTGAATGCCTTCAATACCAAGATAATACGTCAATCTTCTAAGATATAACATCTCAAACTCTCTTAACATGTCTCTTTTAAACTTTTCAATGATGGCTATTGTCGATCCAGTTACAAAAAAATCATCGACGTAGATTACTATAACCAGGTGGTCTTTCTCATCTTCCTTTAGGTACACTTTAGCCTCCTTCACACATCTCTTAAAGCCCATCTCCTTTAAGATATGATCAAGTTTAATGTTCCATGCTCTAGGAGCTTGACAGAAATCGTACAAAGCTTTATGAAGTTTGTAGACTCAGTTCTCTTTGCCTTTCTTTACAAAGCATTCGGGTTGGGTTACGTATACTAGCTAGTTAAGGTCTCCATTTAAGAAGACCGTTTTGACATCTAAGTGGTGTATTTCCCACCCCTTTGTAGCCGCAAGAGCAATAAGTAATCGTATAGTTTCAATCCGAGCTACGGGTGCAAACACCACATCGAAATTGATCCTTTGTTGTTGTACATACCCTTTCGCTATGAGTCTCGCTTTGCACTTGACCAAAGATCCGTCATCTTTCCTTTTGATCTTAAAAATCCATTTTAAACCTATGGGCTTCACCCTATTTGGTTTCTCGACAAGCTCTCATGTATTGTTTCTTATAATTGAGTCCAATAGTAATTCTCGGGTGCTCCATCAATGGTTAGCAAAAGCTTTTCTCCTTCTATTTCAGCTAGAAGAACGTAATCATCAAGATATCTCAATTTGTTTATTACTCGGCCATATCTTGTTACTTTGGTTGTTCTTTTGCCACTTGAACGTTACCACCACCGTCGTTTTCTTCTTCTTGATTTAGTGGCTCAAGGTTTAGTTAATGATCATAATCGTGGTTTTGATCATCTCCATGCTCATCTCCTTGCTCGTTTTCTTCTTCTACATAACCGTCGCGGACCAGTTTGAACATCCTCGACTCACCGGTGTTCTGATTTTCCGTAACAGATCAGTCCGAAGGTTTTATTCATCGAATACCACATCTCTACTCACAATCACCTTCCTCGAGATTGGGTCATATAGGCGATAGGTTTTGGACCCTGGTTTCGTTCCAAGGTTGACCAAGCTTCTCGAACTATCATCTAGTTTCTTGAGATGGGGTGTGGTGTTTTTCGCATATGCAACACAACCAAAAACTCTCAAGTGTTCAATGTTTGGCTTCTTCTTCTTGAGACATTCATATGGTGTTTTTCCTTCTACTGATTTTGTTGCCATGCAAATTATAATGTATGTTGAGTGACGGACCGCTTCGCCCCACAACACATTTGGAATGTTCATGCCTTTAAGTAGACTTCGTGTCATCTCCATCAAAGTTTGATTTCTTCTTTCTACTACACCGTTTTGTTGCGGTGTGTACGGTGTAGTAAGGTGCATGTTAACTCCGTTCTCTTCGCAAAACTTGTTAAACTCGGCTGAAGTAAACTCCCTTCCTCTATCGGTACGAAAGGTCTTTAGTGAACTTCCAGTTTATTTCTCAACAAATTCTTTGAGCCTTTTGAACCGATCAAATGAATCACTAATTCTCCTTCAATAATATGGTCCACATATACCTCGAGAAGTCGTCAATTAGGACAAATACATAACGATTCTTTGCTGGGGTTGATGGTGAAATCGGCCCACATACGTCTCCGTGAACAAGGTCCAATGCTTGACTTGTACAGAATGCAGCTTTGTGCGGGAATGGGTTACGGATCTATTTTTCCAATTTGGCATGCTCCACATACGCCTTGCTCATGCATTACTTGGGGCATACCAATGACCATTCCATGTCTTACCATGTTGTCTAGAACTCTTGCACTCACATATCCGAGTCGTGAGTGCCAAGTCATTACTTTATCATTGACTTATGCTCGAACTTGTAGAAATTTTGGAAGACTTACTTCTATTGAGGTTTTATATAATTACTTTTCCTTTCGGGTCCTTAAACGTTAAGATATCTACTTTCATGATTATTTCGCAACCATGCTATATTGCTTGTCTGAGGCTAAGTATATTGTGTTTCAATTCTGGTATATAGAAGATGTCTCTCAACAGTCTAGTTTCACCTGTACTGCTTACAAAGACGATTTTTCCTTTTCCAACAATGTCTACTTTTGATCCATCACCAAACCTGACCTTTCCTTTCACGTTTTCATCCAAGTTTGTGAAGAATTCTCTGTTCCCCATCATATGGTTATTTGTTCCATTGTCAAGATACCAAATACTCTTATTACTTGTATCATACTTCTCCGTGAACACTTTGTCTTCATTTAAAAACACTACCTTATGAACGTATAGTGCTTCACCTTCCTAAGTTTCGTTTAGATTTGTCTCGTGATGTTCTTTGTTTCTTAATGGACATGTCGAGACGTAGTGATCTGGCTTATCACATCTCCAGCATATAATTTTAGACATATCTTTCTTTTGGTTGTGGTTTTGTTCAGACCTTTCACCTCCTTTGTTTTGACCGTTAAATCTGCCCCTTCCTCGGCCTCTACCAGAACCATCACCGGTTTTGTTACCTCGACCATATCCACCTTGGTTTCTTCCTCCTCTAAAGTTTCACCTTGAACCTCGGAAGCTCCCTCGGCCACCACGAGAATCACCATATCCTGAAAACATTAGTTTTCCTTGATCCTCGCTGCTTATTACCCCTTTTATGCATTCCTTGTAGGCTTTTATACGGCCGACTATGTCTTCAAAACTTGTGGCTTTGAGATCCAGAACTTGCATAAGTGAAGCCACAATATGGATGAATTTTCTTCTTGGGAGTCTTGTTAGTAACTTTTTCACAAGTTTCGTTTCTTCTATCATCTCTCCAAGAGCAGTCGATTGTGCTGCAAAACTCGATATCTTTCCAGCAAAGTCATCGACCGTATCTTCATCACTCATGTTCAGCATGTCTAGCTCGGCCATAAATGTTTGTAATGGCGCCTCCTTTACTCGGTCAACTCCTTGATGGCGAGATTTAATGGCATCCCAACTTGTAACATGAGGGCTTCAGGTATCGATTGAAATAGAAGTGATATCTCCACATCATTCCTCTTTTGATCCATGGAACTCGGATCTATCGTATCCCTTACCTCACTTACGCGAAGAGTTACCTTCATTCTCATCGACCAGGCCGTGTAATTGGTCGATGTCAACATCGGACATTGAATTGAATGTGCTCCAAGGTCCTTTTAACATTGCGGTTGTGGATTGCGTTCATCTCCCATCCTTGAAGATGATTACAATCATATGGTTTGGATTTTACCGTTCTGCTACCAATTCAAAGACTGCTCGAACCTACCTCTCTGTTAAAACTCAAGCTTTGTTTCTTAATACTCAAGTAACGATCAAATCAATGAAACAACCGAGTATAAGAAATATGGTTTACGAACTTCTCTTCTTATTGATTTAGAAAACTTCTCAAAAACTAAATATCTTTCTTATGATCTCTTATACGACTCCTAAGGATCATTCTTTATTTATAAGCTATACTACTTCCTAAACCTAACTAGAATTGTATATTTTCTTTTTACTAAATAAGCTTCTCCTTATCTAGAACAATTTTTCATTTTAATATTGGAATTATCCAACATTTAATCATCTTACACAATCCTGAAAGTTCGTACTATGACTGTCGTCGAGACGTGCCTTTTGTCGGGGATGGACTTGCCAACGCTTTTTCAGGATCAAAGGGAATCGTTTCCATCTTCCGTATGATTATGCCGCCTTCCAGCGTCTTCTAGCCTCGTAATCCGTTATGTTGGCTCCCGCATACTTGGTGAGAGGATGATGTCATATGTTCGTACATTGCAACCTCGTGTATATTGTCTTCGGGATATAACCTCGTCGGCTCGGGTTTGTGTGTTTGGCTCCTCGTTGCTTCGGGAATGCATGTATCTTAATTATATCGATTGTCTTGTAAATGAATCTTGATGGTGGGTTCGGCTATGTCGTTGTTCAGACGATGTTTAAAAGGTGCAAGTCCACTTTCAACAGGTACCTCTCGGGTGAGATCTCTCCCACAGTTTCACTATCAAGTAAACACTAAAACAATGCACTAACAACGTTTTCTTTGTGTTACGATTGCAATCTCACCAAAAAAAAACAACGGGAGAGAAAGACTTGAATAAGAAAACTTTAGAAGACTTGGGGATGATTTCTTGTGTTGAATCTGGTCTTTATTTATAGCCAAAGCTTCGGCATCACAATTCCCACTTTTGTGTGTGACTGTTGCCTTTTCTCTATTGTATTTTCTCTTCCTTCGGTTAAATTCCGTTTCCCTGTAAAGAAACACTTTTTCCTTTTGTGACAATTTGGGCTTCACCAAAGAACTTAGGTGAAGAGTTTTGATCATACAAAATCATTTGTTCTATGTAGCCATCTCTTAAAGCTTTGGTTCCACGACCAATTACCACCTTCTCTGTTTGTGCAAGTGCCAGATTAGTTCCTCTTTGAGTTCAAAATTGTTTCTTTTTATGTTCTTTAACTGAATTTGTTTAAGTTTCACACTAATAAAGAATATCCATTATTAAAAAATACTAATTAGTCTGGACCAACGTGACCTATTGGTAAGGGCGGGTTTTTTTCTGGCGACAGATTGCGAGTTCGAACTCTGTCAGGCGGAATTACAACACGTTGTCTTTGGATATCTCTGGGGTTTTCACATGCATCCCAGCGCCTCAGATCGACGGTGCAGGAGATTATCCATAGTATTTGTGTCCAAAAAAGAACCTGACTTAGGACCCCAGTCGGCTAGTCTAGACCCACTCGATGGAAGTCAGGACACTCGAGTTATCAAAAAAAATACTAATTATGATTTTTTTTTTTGCAAAACACATGAATTATCTGTGTATATACACATAGGCATTGTACAATTTTAAACATTGCTATTGTTTTTGTGTATTTAAATGCCCATTGCAATATTTTTGTGTGTGATTTTTTTCCTTAGTGAATTACTGAAATTTTATTTGTGGATAAGAGTCCACAAACATACAAGTGATATCTTGTTCCTTCTTTTGCAAACACTAGAAAGATGTCAGAGTACCCAAAAAAGCAAGTGAATTAACACCACAAGTTCACCATTGAATCATTCAATTATGGTCTTTGAACTTGGACACCATTGGAACATTCAACTGTATGGTCATTTTAGGTTTGCTTTTGTTGACGTCACTGCTGAAACAGTGAAATCCAATTTAGAGAAAAGAACCTATTGTCCTAAAATTTAGTGGAAAAAGGAGTATAGAAATAAAATCTTTATATCAAAATAATTGACGTTTAAAGATATTATATAAATTAAAAAATCATTTAACTTTTGTTTTCCTTAATTAAAATATTATTTATTATCTATCTAGATATATTTCAACCAATCATAAAACAATTAATTGTATGAAAGATAAGAAACATACAATTAATTGTGCCTTGAAAATTCAAAAAAATCATGATAATCATGATACAGAGAGTGATAAATTGAATTTACTATGGTAAATAAGTATATACTCCCTCCGTTTTTCAAAAAGTATTGTTTTGAGGTTTTAATTTTGTTTCACAAAAAATATCGTTTTACATTTTTAATACAAATTTATAAGCGAAATTTCGGTTTTAACCTCACTGTTTTAATGTATTAATTGGAGAGAGAATTATTTTTAAAGTATTAATGAATGGTATGTAAGACATTTTAAGAATTTTCTTAATATGCGTGAAAAATGTCAGAATGACACTTTTTGCGAAACAGAAGGAGTAATAGATTTGTGAATATAATATATGCCTAATTTTATTATGTTATCATCTTGAAAACTTTTTGAATTCATTTTTTCTATTTTCAGTAACCAGACTTTAATAGTTTAAATAATTAAATTTGACAACGTTCATTATAACCAGGTATTTTTGCAACATTTTTAGTGTAGAAAGTCGTATATATATCCCCATAAACAGTGATATTTATGTTGTATATTGAACATGCATGTATAGATCGATAGTGTTTTTCAAATGAAATGTATCAAGATGCAATGAATTTTTTTTATTTAGGACCTCCCACTTACTTGATTAATGGGTCGTCTTATCTTCATCACCTTTTGTCTTTGGGACCATAAAAGCTTTTAGAACTTGCATGATAGCCCGAAAAAATTTGTGAATATTCATAGGATAGTAACGTGGCTTCCCCACGAACACATAGGAATACATAATTAAACTCATAGTTACATCATTAACATGCAACTAAAACACTCATTCGAAAATAGTCTACTTGTAAAAAGCCTACTTTATCGTCAAAAACTATGTATTATTGTGCCTAACTTGATTTAATCATATATATGTTAGTTATTGAAGTTATATTCGAAGATGACATTTATGTTACGTATATAAAGGTTACTTGATAAATATTTTCATATCAACCGTGTATGTATACTAAATTTTGTTGATTTAAATATTTTGATGCGCACTTAAAAATAACACATATATTAGACCGGTGTAGTTAACCGATGCCATGAATTGTATAAAGGTCACTCACTATTATCTTTCTACTCAAATCACATACGTTAAATAACCAATACCATAATAAAAACTATCTCAAATCTTGAAATTCAAGAAACAATGTCAGAGATCGCCGGAGATTCTTCAGCCACGGAAGAGAAGATCTACAAACCAAAGTGCAATAGAAATGTCTCCGGCGAACTTGCCGTCTTTGAAGCCACTCAATATTTCTCCGGCTTCAACCAACCAAGAACAACGACGATACAGTACACAAGAATCAAGATTCAGAAACAGACCATTAATGTTGCAGAACATCGACAGAACAGAGTACACCCTGAATCATCGGAGAAGCTCCCGGAACCAAGAGTCGTCGTCGTGAAGCGGCAGGAGAAGGAGATGACACGTGGAGGTGGAGGTGGTGGAAAGCTAACCAGTTTCTTGAACTCTCTTCTGCGTTCAGCGGGTCTAAAGAAGTCAAAGTTAAAGTCAACTTCCGAAGTAGAGACTCCACGAGGAGAAAGGAGGAGGAGGAACAGCTACGTGGCGACCACACACACCACAGATGCTTCGCCGCTCTCCGGCGTCAATGCTTGGCGTTTGAATGCGCGGAGGAGAAGCTTCGACGCGAAAGATTCGAAGAAGAGTGATCAGAAGTTGAACATAAGGTTTTGTGAAAGTAAGGTTCAATGTGAAGATCGAAAGGCAGGAGATGATGATGTAAATGGTGGATACGAGAGTGATTTAAGTTCTGAATCTGATCTTTTCGAATTGGATTTGTTTGCCAAATGATCAGATTCAAGTTATGAATTTGATATCTAAGCATGCAAAATGTTAGTAGAAACCAAAACTTGTTTGTTATTTTGGTAACTTATATTCTGTGCAAGATAGGTTTTTCTTTTTCCTTTTTACTCAACGAAATATTTTCTCTATTTCTTTATTTGTTTGTTAAAAAAAAAATTATATGTTTCATACAAACAATGGTGGGTGACTTTAGTGGATGGTCCTCCTCTCCTCCCATTCTCCCAACCAATTATGTGAGAAATTTCTTAAAGCCTGTTGTATAAAGTTGAAGAAAGTATGAAAGCATAGGTTTATGCAGAGGTTCATGCATATTCATAAATAATGTTTATAGGCTATTGGTATGTATATTTTCTAATATAACTTGATTTTAATTTTATATATAGCTCTTGTGGATAAAGATGGTACAAAAAAATGTCGTTGATCCTAAGGGCTTGTTTATCGCGGTGTCTAATACCGGTTCTTAGCGCATGTTTTAATAATAAAAAAATTGTTAAGAGCCTCTTTTTACAGCTCTTAATTAAGAGTCGCTTCTTGGTCGGTTTTTTCATGCCTTTTGTTTTTTTTCGTGTCTTCTACTTCATTTTCGGATCGGTTTCGGTTCGGATTTTAGGGTTTTTTTTGTTTTTTCGGTTTTTTTTGGTTTTCTATGATTTTCCGGGTTTCGGATCCGTTTAAAATTTCAAGAACTGATCCGAGGATCCGAATGCCCAGACTTTTTGGTCAAAACTACTTCATTTTCGGATCGGTTCCGGTTAGGTTTTTTCAGGTTTTTTTTCTTTTCCGGTTTCCTTTTTGGTTTTTATGATTTTTCGGATTTCGGATCTGTTTTGGACCCGTTTCGGATCCGTTTAAAATTTCAAGAACCGGTTTTTAAAAACTCCATTTGGGGTTCTTGCAATAATAGCAAAAAAAATGCTAAGAACCCATTAAAAGTTCTTATACTTATTTTTTTAATTTAAAATTAGCAATAAACATGCTCTAAAATCAAACAAAAAATGGTTATAGTATGTCCTTTACTATGTGGAGCTTAAGTGAACTTTTATAATTTGGTTTGCCCAAAAAAACATTTACAATTTTATTAAATTTAGGAGCTTAAGTGAACTTTTATAATTTGGTTTACCCAAAAAAACATTTATAATTTGATTAAATTCATTAGATTTTCTGAATTGGATACGTAATGAATTAAAATTTTTAAAGTAATTAATATCATCATATATAAATCTAATCGATGTTGAAGGTTGATGTCCACAATTTAATAAAGGGATCTATGCAAAAAAAAAAATCCTCAATTGTAATTCTTTTTTTGCAATTTTACCCTATGTCGAAATTGCAAATCAACCCATCAAATGAAAGTTAATCCGCAATATAACCCTCCTATATTTCATTTTGACGACTAATAACTCTAATATCTCTAATATAAAATCCAGTAGCAACTAAACTCAGTTTCATGTTGAAATTTTGAATCTAATCGATAAATACAAGAAATCTGAGACATTTAGTAACGAAACGAGTGTTTTTGCGTGTTAAATTCCACTTGGTAGATTGATCTGCAGTTTCAACATATGGAGGGCAAAATTGCAAAAAAGTTGTAATGGAGGTTTTTTCGCTGAAAACCATTTGATAAACTATAAACTTATAAACAATTTATCTTTTTTACACAAAAATATCATTAACTAACAGTAACTCAACCAATGAAAACACACAAATTGCATTTTTTGATTGGTTAAAAGATTCAAATAGCTTTAAATTATTGCATCAAAACTTAAAAACATCACTTATATTGAAACGAAAAAATCTCTCTAAAACTTCACTTAAAATAAAACGGAAGGAGTATATGAAAAACATTTCAACACAAATTGGATGTTTCTCGACAAATAGCATCTATTACAATCATTCCATGAATCCCAAATAATTGTTCCAAACAATTTGGTTTTGGAGAATTTGAAAGCTAACTTAATAGCTCAAGATATCGCAATACGTGTTCCATTCTCACCTTGCTATTGATGGACTTAACATGTCTTCATGATCGTCTTTTTCAAGAAGCTTGATGTTAGCAATCGTTAAGTTATATGTTTTCAACTTAAAATCAATTGGCAATGAATGCATTGATTTTTTTTTCCTCTGAAAAACTTTCCTTAAAATCAAACCGTAAAGATAGTCTCAAGTACAACCAAAGCAACAACGAAAAACAGAGAGACAACAAAAGCTTTTATAAAAAAAACAGAGCAAGAGCCACGACAAAGGCCATTCCCAACAGACATTAAATTTCCCCAACACCTTCACGTCTTTCCTCTTCAAAAAACTGGTTCGTCTATGCTGGATTTCCTCTGCTCACATAAGAGTTTAATCGAATATCGTTAATCACACTTCTCGCAATTTCATATGCTTCTTTATTACACATCGGGAACTCGTAAGAGAGATACCAATGCGGTCTGTTACCTGTGAAATCCATAATACCAACTAACTTCTCCATCATCGTTGGCCATTCAAGAGGCGCCTTTAAAGCCTTAATAATGTCAGATGTAGAAGCCACAAAGAGTACATTCTGATAACGTAGACTCACCATGCTCTCAACCGCTCATTCCCAGCTCTTCACTTGCGCATCAAACAGTGAATGGATGTTAACGANCTTGAGTTTCTTACTACCCACGAGGCGCCCCCCCCCCCAATTTCAGATTGCTTGACCAAGAAGCACCGATATTACACTTTACTTCATTAGGTAAGGGTCTTTGCTATTTCTTTTCACAGATTGGTCGTTGTTCCTCCTCTACCTGTTCAGTAGAGGAGGAACAACCAGCCAGTGCGTCAAATCATCAAAAGCATTCTCCACAATCTTTGTAACATCAAGAGCTATATTCTCAAAAACTTTGCTGTTCCTATTCTTCCAAAGCCACCAGATAAGCCAATATCCAGCCCTTCTTAATTCATTAGGTAAGTCGATATTATTGTGTACCTCAAAAAAATGAGCCATATTTGCATAAATCGATTCTCCAAAACCTCCTGAAGGTTGTGGTATATTCGACGAGGCCCATGATTGTCTCGCCAAAGGGCACTTGAAAAGCAAGTGATTGATTGTCTCTGTATCACAACCGCAAAGGGTACAACCATCTACAACACTCATTCCCCTTTGCTTTAGCCTATCCGTTACGGCCAATGATNGGGCGCGGGGGGGGGGGGGGGGGGGGGGGGGGGGGGGTTAATTTCCAGCACATATCAACTAGACCATTGATAGACGGTCCTCTTTCGGCCTCCTCATACAACTCAAGATGTTTAAGTCCACTACTTACCTCATAACCAGATTTTACTGAATAAACTCCATTCTTTGTTCTACTCCAACAAAACGTGTCTTTCCTTGACACCACTGGCCTAATACGAGATAGTATCTCTATGTCACGAGGTAGCAGTAGCTCATAGAGCTTTTCAAAGTTCCAGTTTCGTGTTCTGTAGTCAATAAGGGCATCAACACCTAAACCAAGGTTCATCACCGATTCTCTACTATATGGTCAACTTGGCATCTCGTCATATATCCAGTTATCTTGCCACAATCTCGTATCTTTTCCGCCCACTATAAAAGTTTTCAATCCTACCTTTAACAAGTCTCTACCAAAGAGAAGACTCCGCTAAGCATAGGATCATCTACTACCTTTAGCCGCCTCTAAAATCGAACAGGTAGGGAAATAACGACTTTTGAACACTCTGGCAAACAAAGAATCCGGTTCATGCAAGAGTCGCCAAACTTGTTTTGCAATTAAAGCTTGGTTAAAACAGAATAAGTCTCGAAACACCATTCCACCTAGATGTTTTGGTAGAGACATCTTTTCCCATCCCATCTAGTGAATCTTCTTCCTCTTTGAATCTGAATTCCACCAAAAGTCCATCATTGCGCTTATAATATTTTGACAAATACGAACCGGTAACTTGAAACAAGACATCGCATACACCGACATCGCCATTGCCACTGATTTTAATAAGACTTCTTTGCCCCCTTGCGATAAGTTTCGAGCATACCATCCATTTAGGCGTCCTTGCACTTTTTCCTTAATGTAGCTCAACAACTCTTGTTTAGAACCACTAAAGCACTCTGGGAGGCCTACATATGTCCCTAAACCCCCTGAATTTGCAATTCTCATTCGCTGATGGATCCATACCTTCAAATCCTCTGGAACTTTGTCGCCAAAAGTAATGGTGGATTTCTCTACATTAATTACTTTTTTGGACAGTGATTCATATTTCGCTAGCACAATGAGTAATCCTTCGGTTTCCACCTTCGATGCTTTACATACGAATAACGTATCATCGGCAAAGAGCAAATGGTTGATCCTTGGACCATGAATGTCAAACTGAATTCCTCTAACTTTTCCTTCACTTTCCGCTTTACGAACCAAATGGCTTAGAGCTTCCGTACACAGCACAAAGAGGAACGGAGATAAGGGGTCACCTTGTCGGATTCCACGTTGAGGCTTTACCGATCCAAAGGGTTGTCCATTTATTAGAATAAAGTAAGACACCGAAGAAACACATTCCATTACCCAATTCACCCAAGTTGGTCCAAAGCCTAAATCGGTCAAAACACTCTTCAAGAAAGGCCATTCAACTCTGTCATACGCTTTCGACATATCCGTCTTTATAACCATAAAGTTAGATGCAATAGAATCTATCACTTTCAAGCTATGAATGATCTCATGTGCTATTAGAATGTTGTCTAAGATAAGTCTCTTAGCCACAAATGTCGTCTGCGTAGGGGAGATGATCAATGGCAGCATCGGTTTTAGCCGAGAAAGCATGACTTTCGAGATGATTTTGTACATTACCGTACAAAGGCTAATCGGCCTCAACTCCGACATTCTTTTTGGAGGGTGGACTTTTGGCAAAAGAAGAATATGTGTGTGATTCCATTCATTCTGCATCTTTCCAATTTGAAAAAACAGTTTCACTTCACTCACAATATGTTTTTTCATAAGCCACCAAAATCGTTTAAAGAATAAACCCGTTAGGCCATCATGCCCCGACGCACTCTCGCTCTTTATTGCAAAAGCAGCATTTTTTATCTCATCATCTGTCACCTCACGCGTAAGAATTTGGTTCATCGAATCCGACACTTTCCTTGGTAAATCAGTGAGTTCCATTGTCGAAACATTGGACAAAGACGAAGTGAACAAATCTTTGAAATACTTCTCCGCAATCTTCGCTTTTGCTTTATATGAAACTTGCATCGTACCTGTATCATCTAGAAGAAAGCTCAGGCAATTTTGAGCTATGTTCGTCTTCACCGAAGCGTGGAAAATTTTTGAGTTTTAATCGCCTTCTTTTAACCACTTGTGTCTACATTTTTGACGCCAAAAGGATTCCTCAGCTTTGTATGCTTTATCTAGTTCAGCTTTAATGCTTCGGATGAGATGAAAACGAGGGAAAATAGATTCATTTTCACTCTCAAGTTCAGATCGCATTTGCTTAATCTACAAGGCAGCGTTCTAGTTTGAACATTTTTTTCCAATGACTGATCGCTCTCCTCACATCCGCCACACAGTTCAACGTTGTCTTTCTTCCACGATTTAAGCTATTATTCCATGCATCCTTTATGATCTTTTTGCATTCAGGATCCTCAGCCGATCTTTTATCGAAACGAAACTGTCCCCTAAAGGTTTCATGATCAGAGAAGAACTTAACTAGAACCGGCTTATGATCGGAGCCTAGTCTTTCCAAGAACCACTGGTGAGCATTAGGAAACAGCGCCAACCAAGTCGGGTTAGCGAAGTTTCAATCAAGTTTACTTTGTATCCACATATTGCTTCTAACACCTCCCTAAGTAAAGCCATTTCCAGAGCCTCCCAATTCAAGCATATCACAATTCTGAAAAAACGTTCAGAAAGGAACAAAGGAAGCAAAAGATCTTTGAGGGCCTCTCAAATTTTCCCCATTATCC
The DNA here is from genome assembly GCA_900406275.1 of Anastatica hierochuntica. Taxonomy (NCBI): domain Eukaryota; kingdom Viridiplantae; phylum Streptophyta; class Magnoliopsida; order Brassicales; family Brassicaceae; genus Anastatica; species Anastatica hierochuntica. The sequence goes on along the minus strand of OVAN01000204.1, from coordinate 40,214 downwards.
AAAATCTCGTTAAAATCTCCTATAATACACCATGGATCCTTCCTAGTAACACCAATGCTTGTAATTCTTTCCCAAACCTCATGTTTATGTTTCACTTCGGGATGACCATACACACAAGAGAGAAACCACTCCTTCCCAAAAACCGAAACTTTCTTATCCATAAGATTCTTATATTCAAAAAGAAACTCCAACTTAACCGAGTTCTTCCAAAAGATTGCCAAACCACCACTTCTACCAACTGGATCCACCGTTTGCATATTTTCGTAACCCAAACCACTACCAACATGTATTACATAACCAAAAGCATTTTTTTGTTTCCATGAAGAAGAGAATATCGGGAAAATGATCTTTCCGCATTTTCCGAAGATGACAAATTGTCCAAGGGTTCCTCAACCCTTGACAATTCCAGCTCAAAAGACCTATTGGGACTGCAGCGGTTCCACCTCGGGAACCATTGTAAAATGATTGGTTTTGAGAATTTTAGTCGCCTCTTCCTCCTGACCATTAGCCTTTCTCTTAGATGGGGTTAATAAGTCAACCGATGCTACAACATTCTGATCATTCGACACCTTAGCATTTTGTCTTTTTTGAGCTTTTTCTTTCCAAGAACTTTTTCTATTACGCGGCTTCTGACTTATATTGTTGGTTTCGGAAAAAGATATTCCAAATGAAACCTCATTTATATATGTAGCACCAACAGAGAAGAGTGGCGAGATCACAATGTTATTGTTACCAGGATCAATATTGTCACCAACAAAGCCTTTTATCGCAGCCGCCATTAGTTTATCCTCAACGTTCATAGCTTTCTCTTGATGTTCAAAATCAAATACCAGCCCTTTCCCTTTATTAACTTCTGCAGTAACAGTTACTTGTTGCTCACGCCTCAATAGTAGTTTTTGCCCCTCGGGATTCTTAAGCAGTTCATCCACTTGGTTCTTAACTCTCACCTCTCTAATCTTCCTTTCCGCGGGATCCTCAACCTGCAAATACATCCTCATCTCATCCAGAACTTCTTTATTTATTCTCCTTCTTCCAATAGATTCATCAAATCCTACATGTTCCTCTGTAAGTAATCCGAACAGAGGATCTGAAGGGACCAAGATCGGAAGTGAGTCCTTTTCCACGACGGCTACACTTGAACTCCCCTCCGTAACAGCAAGCTATCGGTTAAGAGGATTCAAGGGATATGTAGCTTTGTCATGACTGAGTTGCAAACAGTGGAAACATCTCTTTCGAATTCTTTCGTACTCAAAAAAGATCTTCACAACTAAACCATTTGGCATTTGAACGTTTTTTGATTGCCACAAAGGTTTGGAAATATCAAAGAGAACTCTTACTCTTATGTGATCATTACTTTGAGACCTCTCCGGATCAAAAGCCACTTCCACCACTTCACCAATATATTCCCCAATCTCTTCGAAAGTCTCTGTCGTATACCAGTTCACCGGCACATATCTAATTCGTACCTATATTGGTACAATCTGCAAGAAATCATCAAGTGGTTCCTCTACCCATCTTTCGAGGGCAACAGACCAATCATCTACTGTCCACACACCTTCTGCTAAAACTCGGTTTAAATCCTTTTAAGACTCAAAAAAGGAATTGAAACCTTTCCTTCGATAAATCAATTCCTCTGGTTCGCTCAAAAAGCCTCCATTTACGTGGGAGTTCATAAATGGCCGACTTCATAGATTGACAATTAGGATTTGAGGAGCTTGCCAATGATACTCAGTTTGTTTCTCTCACACGCATCTCTCACACGCACTAAACTTTGGCTTATTCTTCAAAACCAGAGGTTTATCTTCTTCCAGCGACATGAGCTTTAAAGCCTGGTTCAGTTGATCATCAATGCTTTTCTTTGACATCTTCCAAGAGGCGGCGCTTTCAAAACTCATAAAACCTTAGAACCCTAGGAAGAAACAGAAAGAAAATCCAAAGATCTTTTTAGAAACAGAGATAAAACCAAAGATTTGCTAAGAGATGATGCAAATCTTCTGTTTTTGAAACGAGAATCCGGCGGAAAAAAGAGATATCTCCGGTACAATATTCTTATCAAACCCTCTCTACTAAATAGAGAGTCCTAAGCAATGAGTGTATTGATTTATATGCATTATATATTACTTAATGTCTTTTTAAATTTCTGACGTGAGATTTTTATCATTAACACACCTTCTCACGCTCACCTTTCGTGTTAAAAACATCCTCGAGGTGACCAAAAATCGGGCTACTCTAATAATATGTTAAGCTATAGGCTTTCAACTCAAAAGAATTTGAAAATAATGGATTGACCCATATGTATTATAATTACTTAGTGTTTCCTTAAATTTTCAATGCATAACTTTTATTATTAATATCAATTTTTATCTTCTTCCTTTTGAAGTAAAAAAATTAAAGATAAATACTGTAATTTGATTTCTTAGAAAATTAAAATTTTAATAACTTTTTTTGGATTATTGATTATAATTGCTCTTTCTAATAAGAAGAACAATTTTTTGTGTGTAAAAACTTTACAATTTTATAATAAACTTTACTATCAGTAGTCTTGGGCCATAAGATAAAAGGGCCCATTAATATCAGAGATTATTCTTTCTGAACAAAGAAAACGTTTTTGTACACTCTCCACTCTTCCAGAAAAGAACCCAGAGCCATAGAAAGAGAACTGAAGCTGGAGGAGGAGGATCAACAATGGCGGCAATAGTTCAACAGCAGCAAGCGATGCAGAAGAACACTTTGTATGTTGGAGGTTTAGCTGAAGAAGTTAACGAATCGATCCTTCACGCCGCTTTTATACCTTTCGGCGACATCAAGGACGTGAAAACGCCGTTGGACCAAGCTAATCAGAAGCACAGATCCTTCGGATTCGTCACTTTTCTCGAGAGAGAAGACGCTTCCGCCGCCATGGATAACATGGACGGTGCCGAGCTTTATGGCCGCGTTCTCACCGTCAATTATGCTCTCCCCGAGAAAATCAAGGGTGGAGAACAGGGCTGGGCTGCTCATCCACGTACGTTCCGGTTCCTACTTCACTTCTCGTTCGATTATGTTTCTATAGATTTGGTTGTTGTTGTTGTTGTATCGTATTGGTTTGGGTTTATGAATGTGTCTGGAACTGTGGATTTGTTGAAATTAGGGTTTGTAATTAGCGTTCTTGTTGTTCTATGATTCTGTAATTAGTGGATTCGAAGTTGTTTTTGCTCAACTCTATGATGTTGCTACTTCAATGGCAATCTCTGGAAACTTAGAAATCATATGATTCTTCTGGCCATGTGTGAAATTCATAGCAAACTGATCTGTTTCCTTTTGATTGTTCGACTAATATGTATGTTCTTGGTTATGCAAAGTATGTTCTTGGTTAATCAAAGTTCTTGGTTTTGTTTGCTTTTTTCAGTTTGGGCAGATGCAGACACATGGTTTGAGCGGCAGCAACAGGAAAAGGAAATGCTGAAGATCCAAGCCGAGAACAAGGCTGCAATGGAGACTGCGGAGGAACTTCACAGGAAGAAACTGGCGCAAGAACGACAAGGTGAGGTTGAAGAAGATACCAATATGAATGATGATCCTATGGCCAGAGCCGAGGCTGATGCTTTAAGTCATGACAACGCCTAATGGAAGTAAGGATTAATGGTTCCTCTCCGTGTCTCCTCGTCTTGTAGGATTACAAATCGGTTTTCTCCCGACTGTGTCACATTATCATTTCAGTGAGTTTGAAATTAGATTTGTTTCGATAAGCTGCTGAGTGCTGACAATGTTATATTTTTAGCGTTACTAGATTCGGTAGTTTGGTGAATCTTGCATTGTTTAAAAAGCAAAATCCAATGTTTCTTAACCGAATGGTCTTCATACAAAAAGTGCTGAACATAACCATTTGCTTTTGGAACAAAGAAGAAAATCTAAATCCTACTCTGAAGATTTAAACCTGTCAAGTTCAGACCCAGCTGGTTTATCCATAAACCATATCAGATTCCCGTTGCTCGGGTGGACCAGCCTTGCGGGCAGAGATAAAGAGTTGCCCGGTAAAGGCAAGTCATCGATCGCTAAGTGTATAGCATCGGCTTTGGATTCACCGGTTGCCACTACAACAACATTAGCAGCTGAGTTAATGACAGGCAAAGTGAAAGTGATTCTCTCAGGTGGCGGTTTTGGAGAGTCGGTTAAGAACGTAACCCAATCATCCTTGACAGTAAGTGCTCGGTGGTTAGGAAATAGCGAGGCTACATGCCCATCTGATCCCATCCCAAGCAAAATCAAATCAAACTTGGGACAGTCACTGTTGTCAGACACAGTCACGGTTCGTGTTCTCACCATCTGTCTGATGGCAAACTCATACTCTGTTGCAGCTTCCTCCGCGGAAACTGTGTCGTTAATTGAACATATATGTCTCGGAGACACATTAACCTGAAACGTCAAAAAGTTACAACTCTCAGGACAAAGTCAAGATTACATAACAAAGACAAAACCACACGCAAAAAACTGTATTGACCAAGACAAAACTCTCAATTTGTCTTTTTCTAACACAAGCAAAAAAGTCAATAGATTGTTGATTCAAGAAAACCACTTAGCTTCAAGATTCAGTCCAAACTTATAACCTTAGAGAGGAAATTATCCTTGGCAAGCTTGTAGTTACTATCGTGATGGCTCTTAGCTACAACACGCTCATCAGCCCAGAAAACAAACCATTTTGTCCAATCTACAATCTGGTTGTAAGGCGGCTCGGTCAATTTTCTGTTGAATAAACCCAATTAAGAGATCAATCAAAAGAGATTTTAAAATGGAATCTTAAAAGACATTTTGGTAAAAAATTGTAGCTTACACCATCAAGCTAATGAGAGAGCCTCCAGATAACACAATGCAGAAAGCACCATGTTCTTTAATTGATGCTTCTGAAATCTCAGATATATAATCTACCAAATCTATGCTTAGTTCCTCCAAATTCTCATGAACCCTAATCTCTCCTCTGTCTTTATGAGTCCAAGTATTTGCCATTTTGCTCTTCTCACCACTTCTTTTGAGCAACTCTACATGTAAAATAATAGCAAATGGGATTTAAAAATTTTGAAAAGTTTTAAAGAAGAAAGAGATCAGATTTGGTCTGGAAAATTATAAAAGTTTATACTTTGGACATTTGGGTTTTAAGACAGAGATAAGATCTTAGTTTCTGACTCTCACCAATTCCAATCTGACTATAAATCTAAAATATTTATATTAAAAAAAAAAGCAAGGATCTTTCAACCAAACCCAGCAAGAATCTGATCACAGAGATAAGACACAGAAATAAAGAGAATCAAAGTAAATTAAAAAAATACCAAACAGAAATAAAGAGGGAGGATAAGATTGTTACAGAGGAGTAAGAGAGAAGCCAGAGAGATGATATGAGTGAAACAGATCAATGAATGATTTGTACAGTGGATCAAATAATAACATGATTATATATAGTTGCAGCATCTACATTTGTGGGTTGTGTGTAAAAGTAAAACAATGGACTCCCTAATCCGTTTTCAAAACAATTAATTAACAAAAAAGTCTTTTGAGAGCGAAGAAGAATCAGTAGAAAAACATTTTACCTTCTTGGGTTCCCACGTTCAAAACAATGGATTAAATTTGGGATAAATTGTAAAAGTAGTACTGATAAGATTGGATTACAAATTAAGGGGATTTGAAAAAGAAAAATGGGTTATTTTTGAAGAATTTAGGGTTTTGATGAAGAGGTAGTTGTGATAAGAAACTGGTTTTTGCACACACACAAAAAAAAAAAGAGGATGGGTTTTTTCATTGAATAATTTACTCAAAAAAAAATCGGTGGAAAAAAAAAAGAATAATTTACTCAAAATTTGTAAAATTATAAGTATGAGGAAAATAAATGATAAGAGAATAGGAAAGATTTGACCCAAAAAAAATAAAAAAGGAAAGAAATCCAAAATGAGTTAACAAGACAACTGTCAGTTGGCAAAGGACGAATGGGCCAATTACCTAATGTCTTGTCGGATGACAAGTAATGTGGATAACTTCGTTTTCTTTTCCCTTTCTATTTTTTTTTGTTTGGGAAAACAAAATAAAATTTCTAGATTTTAACCGGAATCAATTTTTTTGTCGCAAAATTTTGTGAGATTCAATATCCGACTTGGTGTACAAATCTTTAAACATATGATCACTAAATTAAGAGGCTTCTAGTAAAGCATAATCAATCTTTCCATCGACAAGTATGATAAATAGATTAAGCAGATCTACAACGGTGGTCTCTTACAAAGTTTCAAAAAAAGGAGAATATCTCGTTTGAATGACTTGAAATCTCATTTAAAAGATTTGAGAGACTCAAATCTCGGTTTATTCTATTTTTTTATTTCAATATAGAGTACTCTAAAAATAGAGTATGAATTTGCTCTAATTGTTCATTCTATTTTTACTCTAAAAAAGAATATTCCAAATATACTCTATTTTCTTTTTTTTAATTAATTTATTGTACAATCCACAATTTTAAATATTTAAATTTTAACCCTTTATGTTATATTATAATAATCCATTAAAATTACAAAATTATTAAAATTAAACATATACTTTAATGATCTTGGTGGATCTGAAAACAAGCTACAGGATTATTAAATCACAACTTTGTGTTATGATGTAAGTTTTACTAATTATTATCTTTTGTTTTTTTTATTTTTAATTTATCATGTTTCTAATTTAATATATGTCCTTAGTGTATTTTAAAATTTTAACTAATTAAATAATTAATTTCATTTAGTATAATTTTATTTAAAAGTGAAAAATATAATATATAATTTTCTTGGATAATAATTGAAAACTTATAAAAGTTATGGCTTACTTTGTAAATAAAAATTTATACTCTAAAAATAGAGGAAATGAATAGTGTTACTCTATATTTGAAGTAACACTATTCATTTTCTATTTTTAGAGTAAGATATAGAGTACCATTGGAGCTCATTTTACTTCAAATATAGAGTTTAGAGTGGAATATAGAGTACAATTGGAGATGCTCTTAGCGGAGAGACTCCAAATACGCATATCGCTATATTATTAGTCTACATAATTTTTATATTTAAAATTTACTACATAATTAAATAATATTAACTTTATAAGTATTATAATGGGTGAGATATTTATGGGGATGCTTAAAGGGTATCTCCAACCATGACACCAATTTAGTGTTGAAATTACACCGAATTTGGTTGTTTGGTGTCATACTTTTTTGGCATCTCCAACTAGAACATCAAATATTACACCAAAAATAATATTACATATTATTTGATGTTTCCAATTTTAAAAATTTTATATTTTCATTATTTGTAATTGATAAATAATTATTTTATCACACTTAGATATTATGTTTACTAAAATTTTGTAACTTTATGTTTATAAAAATTATTTTCATTTATATTTTTCGATTTAACAATATTATACTTTTATGTATTTATTTTATATAAAAATATTGATTATATTCAAAATTACAAAACTACTAATTACGAAAAGCACATAACAAAATAATAGATTTGTTTTAATAAATTTCTATTAGTTAGTAATACAAATTTAACTATATTGTAAAATAAAATAAAAATAAAAATGTTATTTTAGTGTTTGGTGAATTTAATAGTATTAAATAAAGCTTTAGTTATTTACTATTAAATCTAACTTTACAGTAATGTAATATTATTAATTGTTCATTACTGATTAAGTATAACTTAAATAAAGATTATAATCGATATTATAAAATAAGAATATATTACATCATACTGATTCTGAAAAATCTATTACATCATACAAATTCTCAAAGACATATTTCATAAAACTAATTTTCAGAATTAGTGTACACGAACCATAAGTGTTCACTTAATGCATTTCAAAGTTCAATATGTGCTTCTCGATTTTTTATTTTCTTGTGTCGAGCTAAGAATTCTTGAAATCGAGCATCATTATCAGTTGCAATCTCAACTTCTACATTTGGGACTACGGATCGTTCTTCAATTGTTACATCAATATCTCGTTCGTTCTCTATGATCATATTATACATTGTGATACAAGAAGTCATTATATCATGTAATAATTTTTTACTCCAAAAACGTATTGGTCTGGCCACAATTGAAAATATCGATTGCAATACTCCAAAAATGTATTGGTCTTTTCTACATGCTTTTTGCTTCTTTGCAAACAATTTTTTCGGACCACGTGGGTTGTGAATTGTTTGAACAAGAGTTGACCATTTTGGGCATATACCATCAACTATATAATAACCCATATCATAATTTTTGCCATTAATAACATAACTAGCGCCTGGAGCACTGCCTTCAGCTAAATTAGCAAAAATATGAGAGGCTTCTAGCATATTAATATCATTGTTAGAACATGGTAGACCAAAATATGTATGTCAAATCTAAAGATCATAATAAGCTACGACCTCTAGAATAAAAGTGGGAGATCCACTACGACCAGCATATTATCCTCCCCAAGCTGTTGGCCAATTTTTTCATTTCCAATGCATGCAATCTAAACTACCCAATATACCTGGAAATCTCTGGCGTTCACCAATTTGAAGAAGTCTTGCAACATCATTAGCGTCAGGTGATTGGAGATAGCGGCTTAATAAAACCTCAACAACAGCACGACAAAATCGCTTCAAACATTCAATAGTCATAGATTCTCCTATTTTTATATACTCATCGGTGGAATCCGCCGATAAACCATATGCCAACATTCGAAAGACAGCATTTACTTTTTATAAACCAGACAACCCAAGTTTACCGACACCATCTCTTCGTTGGATAAAGTATTTATCATGTATTTGTATAGCTTCATAGATCTGCAGAAACAAAGGGCGACTCATCCGAAATCTTTACCGAAACATTCTCTCATATAACAAAGGATTATCTGAAAAATAATCATTGAAGAGATTACGAGAAACATTTTTCATGGTCACGGTTGATTACTATATGACTGGGAAGAGATCATCCATAGAAAGCCTTTGAATCAGTGGTGAGAAAATTGTTGTTTGCAGTAATTTGAATTATTGCTTGCTTCTCCATATTATCATAAAAATCATTATCTAATGAAAAAGAAGAAGAAGAAAATTGTATTTGAGATAAACTATTATAGTTAAAATTCATCTTTTATATGTAGAAATAGAAAATGTTGGTGATGTTGATCTTATTTCCAAACATAGTACCCATTTTATAGTTATTTCATAGGCATCTCATGTCTTGCACAATTTTTCTTTGCGTTCATAAGTCATCTTATGTCTTACACAATTTGTCTTTGCATTCATAAGTCATCTCATACCTTACACAATTTTTCTTTGCATAAATTGTCTTTACATTTATAAACCATCTCATGTCTTGCACAAATTTTTTTGGCATTCATATATCTTTTCATGTCTTATACAATTTGTCATTTATTAATAAACGTGTACTACTCTTTTACTCTTACTTCTCTATATAAATAAATACTACACTTTAAATGATCACACCTCTTCATCTTATTTTCTTACCACTAAAATTTCTTATAAATGACTATAATTCGCTTTGGTTCATATTCTATTGAGGAAGATACACACTCATGTCATACGTATCTTGATGTTTCACAAAATCCAATCATAGAGATAAACCAATCCCGAGATAAATTTGGACAAGAGTTTAAGTAGAATATGAAAAATATATTCATAGTCAACCAAGACCAAAAAGATCTTTACAAGCTCGAATGAAATCAATTCTTGTTGCGGTCTCCAAGCTGAGAGGACATGTTAACCAGATTCAAAACAAGAATCCTAGCGGTGCCTCTGAGCAAAACATTGTAAGTATACATACATATATATATATATATATATGAATTATTAAGACTCATTTGTTCTCTATAAAATTATTATACTTACTAACTTATTTATATTTTTCTTTGTAAATATTTAACCAGTTGATATTGCTAGCACAAGATTAAAAATACAAGAAAGGTTCAAATTTGACCATGTTTGGCCTATCCTTAAAAGTATTGAAGAATTTTCAAATAATTTCTCTAACAGAGTTGATGTATTACAAGAAGAAGTTTCAAATGTTATGCCATCGCCATCACTTCAAGAAGAGTTATCGCCATCTTCCAGTATGAATTCGTTCGATCTAAATATGAATAGCGAAGATGCCACTTTTAATTTATCTCAAAGACATATGGGTGTGAAAAAAAACAAAGAGAAAAAAACAATCTGAGGAACAATTTAAATAAATGATGGAGCAAAATGATAAGCTTATCAAAACTATTAAAGAAATGAAATTCAAAGACAAAAAGTCGAGATACAAGAATGAAGCAAAAGTATAAAATATTATTCACAGATTTGAGCTCTATAACTGATCCAGCATCTCGTCGTATATTGAAAATGAAAGAGCAATAATTTTGAGAAGAAGAGCATCGGCAAGCCAACATGAAGAACATGGACAAGATTCACAAAGCCAACATTATGGATCTCAATATCAAGCATCTCAAATTCAAGGAGATCATGTTCAAAGACAACTATTTCAAGGTGAAGATCAAATGTCACCAAATGACCAATAAGATTTTTCTTAATATTATGATTACCTTAGCGGAAACAAATTTCCTAAAATTTAAGTTAATGTTTTTAGTTTTATTATTTCATTTAATATTAGTTTGTTATTTTTTTAATGTTTTTTGGTCTGAGTTTTGTAATTTTATGTTTTGAGTGTCGATTTCAAAATTTAATATGTATTTTAGTCTTATTCAGATTATATTGTTAATTTCGATATTTTATAAAATACTATTTAAAATTTTATATTATTAAAAATAAAATATAGAAGTGCTATGATATTTTATTTTTTACAATATAAAGTAAATGATAATAGTCATTAGTGACTTCTTAATTGAAAATAAAATAAAAATATTTTAATTTCGTAAAAATAATTTAAAATACAATAAATTTAATGTTTATTTTCAAATTTGAACTAATTAATAATAATAACTGACCTATATTATTAAATGAAACATAATAAAATATGTATATTAAATATTTGGTGTGATGATTGGTGTAACACTATTTACTTTACACTAAATTTGGTGGAATTGTGTTATTTTTAATGTCTTATTGGAGATGAAATTACACCAAATTTGGTCTTTTGGTATTCCATTGGATTTGACGTAAGAGCATCCACAATGATGGTCTTTCACAAGAGCCTCTCACCAACAAAAATAATAAAAAAGAGAGAACCTCTCATTTGATAGATTTGAATATCTCACTTGAGATATTTTGAGAGACCCAAGTCTCTAGCTGAGAGATTCAATTCTACATATGTCATATTATAATTTGTCAATTATTTTTTTCCAATTTTTTTTATTTAATTATATGATTAAAGCACATTAAAATATTAATATAAATATGTTTAGAAATTCAAAGTGAAGAATTCACGATTGTGGATGATCTACGAGTTGTTTATAAAAAATGTAATTTGTTGTTGAAAGTGAGAAAATGACATTGTGAATATAAGTGACTTTTCGCAGATAACAAGGTAAATATAAATGAGAATGTCCTTACATATAAAGACAAAAGAGACGGTCTCTCTCTCTCCAACATTTTTTATATCTAGTAGCAACATAAAAAACAATAATATATTTCTCAAATAGATATGCAAAAAAAAAAAGAAGAGAAGTGATTGCAAACATTTATGATTTAGACATGTTCATATGAACTCATCCATATTAATAATTAAATAATAATTCATTAACCAAATATGATGATACATTGGAAATGTTTTATGATTTGTTTTAAACTTTATATAATAAAATTCATTTTTAAGCATTCATAAATTATATCATCTTACGTAGTAATTTGTTTAAAAATTCAATATTTCATGTGTTTTTTAATTATGAATATGTCCATAATAAGATATTCACAGGGATGCATCCACAAGACTTCTAAAAACCATAATGATTTATCAATACATACATATTCATATGAATTTGTCCATCTTCATAATTGAATAATAATTTATTAACAAAATATGATGATAATTGAAAATATATTAGGATTTGTTTCGAATTATAGATAATAGTTCACTTATAAACATTCATAATTTTTGTTTTATATACTGTTTTATTTAAATTTATAGATTTTATGTGTTTTTCACGATGAACATGTCCACATTGATATGTTCATATGAACGCGTATATTGGATTTGTAAAGAAATCACAAGTCTTTTAATAATTTGATCGAACATTTTGCTTGAATATATTACATCACTCTCACCATCTCTATCTCCATATATGTCGTCTTTCTCCCCCATCTATCTCTTTATATGTTTGTTTCTTTTGCTTTCTCTCTCTTTATCTCCAAACAATGATGAATAAAGCATTGTTCATTTTGTCATACCTTAAATGAAGTCTAATATATACTTTTTATATAATATTTGGTCATCCACCTTGTCTCAATCCTTAATTTGAAATAAATAACAACACAATATAATTATATCATTACTCATCGTTTTTTACATCATGAGTTATCGTATAATATTAATAAAATTAATTGTTTTATAAAGATATATGAGAGAAGAAAAAGAGAAATAAAAATAAAGAAAGAACGAAGATTTAGAAGAAATGAGAAAAATATTAAGTATAACGTTACAATAAAGTGATATTTGTCACTAAAGTGCCTTGCAGTATGAAATCGAAGTGAAAAAGTACCTCATGGTGTAAATAATTCATAAACTAAACCCTTGTGAACATGGACAAAAAAGGTTGGTGTATTACATTACATATATAAAAAATCCAATAGATTGAAATCAATATGGTTTGATAGTAATTCACCCTAAAACTCTCTCTAAAAAGCAGTCCACTTACGTTGTGTATGACCGACATCCGATGACTCTCCTTGTACCAACTAGACTCGTCTCATGTAGAACATTGTGCCCGATTAAAATAAATAATGTTTTTGTTCTAATTGTATAAACACACAAAATTATAGGCCTTTTTATAAAATTATCAAGATTTTGGACCCTAAAACTAAAAAAAAAAGATTTTTAAAAAATTGTGGACCTGACACAAAAGCAAAGTCAGCATCGCCTTATCGTCAGGCCTGGTACCAACGTCGGTTCAACCTTGTTGTTTTTCATCCATTTTTCTATGTCTAGTTAGTTATATATTTTTCATATCGGAGATGAGGATATGATTGAAAATTTCTCAGTTTGAGATTTCTGGCGGCAAATATTTTTTTCGGGTTTGGGTTATAAGAATGAATTTGGTCTATCAGACAGTCGTGGTCACCCTATCTTGGTGCTTCTCCCTTTAGGCCTATTTACTCCAAATAATGCTTATTCATTCCTCCTTGAAGTTTTTCATGGTGGCATGAGTAAAGATGTTAATTCTCACGGTCTTTAGCTCTCGCATAACTACAGTAGATTTGTCGTTATGATGATACACCTCCTATGATGAGACAGTTCATCCACGCTGATTTCATTTTTCGGTTGAAGAAGACAGTGATTTGAGTTAGCTATGTTTGGATTTGAGGTATGCGTTTCTATGGTCGCCTTGCATTTCTTCTTTGAACTTTCGGTCTCATACGATTTTCCTAGTTATAATGTTTAGCTTCATATTACTTGGTTGGATTGGTCGTTGTAAACTGTGTTCGGATATGGGTACCATTCGCTTGTTGTCCTCTTTAGTGGATTTTTTATAGTGTGTCAGGTTCTAGTATCCTTTAGTTTGGAGCTTTCCAAAGTTGTGGTGTTTGGGTTATCGAGTTTTGGGAAGAGTTCATGAGGTTGATGGATACTTATCTTTTGTAGAATACGACGGTCTATTTGGTTTCCTTGCAAGGATTTAAATATTAGGTACCTTTTCCTATAATCATGAGTTGATGATTTTCAAACCAGTATGTGTATATTCGTGGCTTCAGTTTGAAGCAATAGAAGGAAATTCAGTTGGTTATCGGAGCAATATAATGAGCTCTCAACCCCAATAATCGATTTTTCTGTGTCTAGCTCTTTCATATCTTGATTTTCAATGTACTCTGCTTTTACTTTGGTTTATCTTGTTATATATTTTATACTTAAAAGTATATCTAAATCTGAATATTTTAAAGCGTTTAGTTAAATCTCAATTTTCATAAAAATGTTGCAATTATTAGAAAAATATTGGATGCAAAAATTCAAATTCAGTAATTGGAATGCAATAACTCGAATCAAATTAGCTACGAACTGAAAACAAAATTGAAGAAAAAATGCAAATAGTATATATAATAATGATTTTATTATTATAATAGTTTATGCAGAGAGTTTATCAAAAGCCTCCGTAGCATAGTGGTATTGCGTTCGCTTCGTAAGCGAAAGGCCGCGAGTTCGATCCTCGCCGGGGGCTTTTTAATCATTACAAATTTATAATTCAATTAACATTTTTTACCTTTTAATTTTATTTCAATACTTAGCCACAAATTCCATTAATGGAAAGCTACTACATATTCAACAAAACGTCTTAAGGAAATTCCCTCTTCACCTTTTTTTTGGCAAAAAGAGAAAAAAATCTTTTTGCAAAGCCCTACAAAATTCCCAAAATCTCACTTCTGAGATTTCTAAGTAAAACCCTAGAAGAACGAACACACACACATATAAAATAATATACACTCATCTTTCCTCGCGTGTTCTTCTTCGCTTCACATTGATCTGAGATTTTGATTTTCTGCTTCTCTTCTTATCAACCAAAGGTATTGGGTTTTGTTCATTTTCATAACTTTTCAATTTCTTGAATTACAATTTTGTTTATCTGTTCATCCTTTTGTACTTTCTGGGTTTAAAGTTTCTGCCTTTAAAGTCCATTCCTTTCTGGTTGAATCCTTTATCAAAAATGCTTTGTTTAGATCTATGGAGTCTTTCACTTCTATCGTTAACAGAAAGATAGATGCAATGGCGCAATCTTTCTTTTGGACTCATTGTCGATTTAATAGATTCAAGAACTTGCAATGTCTTATGCAATTAACTCTTGTTAATGGGATTTGTGAGTTACTGCTTCTTGTAGATTGGAATAATGATGTGGGGCTTAGATCTATGTCGAATCTCTTGTTGTGTGTTTGTAGTGAGCATGTTTCAATTTAGATAACTTGTTTGCTTGTGTTTTTCTTTTAACCTCGTGAATCTCTTGGATTATGTAGAGATGGCAGTTGAGTCAAATGCTCCAGTGGTGGATCCACAAACTGTAGGCAACGTGTTTGTTCAGAAATACTACAATCATTTATATGAGTCACCAGCCGAAGTGCATCGATTCTATCTCGAAGATAGTGTTTTAGGCCGCCCTGGTTCTGATGGACAGATGGTTTCCGTCAAATCCTTAAAAGTAAGTTACATTTTCTCACTGGATTGACGCTATTGACTGGAGTTAATAATGTTCTTTGTGTTTGCAAATTGTTAATTATTATACGTGGAAGCAATGTTTTTGGTTTTAAGAGTTCTTTAAATCTTGTTTGCAGGCTATTAACGACCAGATCATGTCCTTCGATTACGAAAACTCAAAGATTCAGATTTTGACTGCTGATTCCCAAGCTTCTTACAAGAATGGTGTCGTTACCCTTGTTACGGGTCTACTGGTCCTTAAAGATAGAGAAAGAATGAGATTTTCTCAATCTTTTTTCCTTGTGCCACATAAAGGAAGCTACTTTGTGCTAAATGATGTCTTCAGATATGTCTCCGATGAGTTCGTTGAACCAGAAACTAATAAGGAGGAGGCTGAGGAGGTGATTCCTCAAGTAGACGAATCGACAGTCACTATCTCAGGTGAGTATTGGCTGATGTTTTTTTTGATCTATAATATCAGAATTAACATTTTGGGGTTTCATAAGAATATCGGTTTTGACTAGCAGAGCCCGCAAATGAAGTTGTAGAGCCAGTTACTATCCCTACTCAAGAGCCCGTGGTGAAACAGACAACTGAGATTACGAATAAAGAGCCGGAAAAAGCTGTAGCAAATGGACATCCGGAAACCCAGGAGGAAAAAGTTGTGAATGATACCAGCAACGGCGTGGGTGCTCCCAAGAAATCATATGCAGTAATTGTGAGTCCTCGCTTATATACTTAAGAATCCAATTCTGTGGCCCATTCTTGCGTGTCTAATCTAAAGATTTCACAACTTACATTTAGGTTCAATCTTTGGCTCAAAATGGTGCTACATTCAGTGTGAAAGCTTCTCCTGCAAAGCCTAAGCCTAAGCCTGTTACAAAGCCCACTGCTGCTCCTGAATCCAAAACTCACAAACCAGTTGTTGAACTCTCTTTTGAAGCAGGTTTTATTCAGTGTTTTAAAATTTCAGGAGAACTGATTCGTTTGTATATCTTCTACGTCGTAATATGGTTTCACCATTTTCATTTATCAGCTAAGGGTTGTTCCATATTTGTGGCAAACTTGCCTATGGATGCGACACCTGACCAACTCAACGAAACATTCAAAGGTTTTGGAGCGATTAAGAAAGACGGTATTCAAGTTAGAAGTTACAGGGTAAGTTGTTATTGAATTGATCTTCTGAGGAAACATGTTTTGTTTTCTTTCAGTGCTGAAAATTTTAAATCTTCACTCTTTTTTCAGCTAACCGGAAACTGTTTCGGTTTTGTGACATTTGAATCTGCTGAATCTGTGAAACTGGTCCTCAAGGTATGGTTAGACATTGATGAACTTTTTACAAACTTTTGATTATAAATGGGATTTTCCTCTTATGTCCTATTACGTAACTCTCTCTAGGCTCACAGAGAGTTAGCCATCAGAATAGGAAACCGAAGAGTTTCTATAGAAGAAAAACGAGGTGAGTATTAGTGTAAAGTTCATTGTCTCAAAGATCCATACTTTAGGAACTAAAAACTGAATCTCTTTGGTTCTGCTGCAGGCAGCAACGATAATGGCAGATCCTCAACACAAAACGGAGGAGGCTACAGGGGCGAGAATGGTTACAGAAACGAAGGGTTTAGGCCTCGGGGCAATGGACGAAATGGAAATGAGAGACGGGGAGAATTACGCAACGGTGGGGCTAGTAATGGTGATGGCAAAGTTGATCAGAACGGTGCGGTTAAAGCTGGCCGTGAAAATGCTCAAACAAGAGAGGCTAACAAAAATTGAGATTCTGAAGTTTTATAGGAAGAGAGAATGATTAGGAGTTTTGCTTTTGGATTATGTTTAATCTCTTAGGCGATAATCACTTCTTTCATTTGATGATTAGTTGATTACTACTTCTCATTTCTATCTGAATGTGTAAGCTTTACTTGGACCGGTTTGCAAATTAAAATTGTCCTAACCAAAAGTTAACCGGAAAATTCTTTGTAAAATGACAGACACGTCTCTTTACCTAGACCGATAATTGAGCTAACCATAAGCACTGAATCAAAAGAATTCCATAATAGAATTGCAAATTTAGGACCAAATCGAATAAATTTTCTGTCAGTTCAATAAAAACTTGAAATGTTAAAAAAAAATCAATTGATTAACAAAAAAAAATGAGCAGGCTTTCTAAACGACGCCGTACTGAAATACATTATTACAAGAGAACCAACAGGTGAAAGACACGTAGCATTTTGGTTGTATAGTTAAGAAAGTCTTCTTCTCGGGTCCCTACTTCACTCAACAGAGTGGCCCACCCAAAGATTCGTTAAATCTTCTTTTCAATATATAGATTTCATTGTCCAACCTATAAATTTTCACTGAATCAAATAAACTCTTCGCCATCAAAAGATTAGTCAATAATCAAAAGCTTTAACCTCGATACTTTACAGTATATAATTTTTACACATTTTTTAATAAATGTGAAAGTATTATTCTTCGTCAATTTTTGTCGCAAGCAATTTGCTGTCTCGTGGGTTCCACGGCCCAACCCACGTGACTTTAGTGACGTTTGTCGTTGGCCCAAACAATCATCAAATTCAATTATATGTTGTTTACCCTTCAAAATCAATCTTTCCAAAATAATATTCACAATTGAAACTTATAAATTATCAAGGGCTAGAACTCTATCTTCGGACATCGAATAAATTATTTTTCTTCTTGTGAGGTTTTAGAGTTTTACTTTTTTTTAAAAGAATTTTACTTTACTAGCACGAAGACAAAAAAAAAAGAGAATATGCTGAGAAAGGGGGAAAAAATGGATTTTTTCACCTGTGAGACACGTGTCGTGACACTGGTGAAAGACAGTCACTTTACTACACGTCTCCTCAAGTAGCATTATGGAACGTCAACAAAATCCACCGGCCACGTGTCGTTCAGGCAGCTCTCTCGGCGGCCACTTGCCTCCTCTCAGTCAAGGGTCGGTCTCTCTTTCTTCTTCCCTCTCCATCTCTCTCTTTTATCTCTAATGTCTAAATTTAGGATTTTTCTTTTCTTTTTCTTTCAATTGTTGTTCTCTTCGTCTTCTTCGCCGCCTCTGGTAATAACTCTGGCGAGCTTTTATCCGTGTTAAGTTTTTATAATTTTTTGTGAATTCGCGAGATTTTCTTTGAAATTCATGTAAAAATTTAAGATTTTTCCATTTTGGTCAGAGTTGAATTCAAAGTTTTCATTTTTTCTAAGTAAGGAGAAACAAAAAAAGAGGATCCTTTCTTCTCTGTTTGTCTCAGAATCTATGGGGGAAGCAAGTAGACAACAAAGGGAATGGAACAGAGAAACGATGTTTACGCCGAATCTTTCTCTTGACATAGATAAATATCCGAGAGATCTGTTACGAGGTTTCATTATGTCTGAACATGACGGTGGAAGAGTGGTTCACGGCGGTGGAGAAACGGATTCGGAAGATGAGAGTACGATTGAGCTGAATCTGGGTTTATCTTTAGGAGGTCGATTCGGAATAGATAAAACTCTGAGAAGGCTTAAACGATCATCCTCTGTTTTGGGCACTGTGCCATTTAACGACTTGGCGACGGTGGCAGCGGAGACGGAGGCTGAGCCGGAGAATTATACGATGGGTTTATCGAGAACGATGTCGTTACCGGCGGAGATGGAAGAAGAATGGAGGAAAAGGAAAGAGATGCAGTCACTTAGGAGAATGGAAGCTAAGAGAAGGAGATGTGAGAAACAGAGTATCAAAGTTGGGAACTCTAATAACCAAACGGTGTCGTTTGCTGCGAGTAAAAGTGGGTTTTTGCAGAGGCATTTGGTTTCTTCCAGTAGGCAAGTGTGTATTGATTCTGATGAAGGAGGCAAAGGAGGAGGAGGAGGTAGCGGAGGAAGTTCTTCGAGCTTGACGGAAATGGACAATAAGAATCAACTAGGTAGATTCAATACATCTTACATTCTTGTTGGTCTTACATTTTTGTGGAATTGTAGAACGAGTGAATCTAGAAATAACATTTTTGAGATGGTATGATTTGTAAGAACTTGTATAGTGTGAATCAGAATCTATGTTTTGTTGACAACATTGGTATTGTCTTGTAGGGTCATCAAATAGTTGTGGAGACGAAAGAAGCCCCAAAATCATGACAAGATATTCATCTAACAGCGGGAGTCAAGGAACAGAGAAACCGAATTTGGTAAGAGCCAACAAAACGAATGAGAACGAGATTGAGAATCGAGTGAGAAGAGAGGACTCGGAGGATAAGAAAGGCAAAGGGATGGATACGGCTGCTGGTTTATTCGACATGCCGTGTGTGTTTACCAAAGGGGACGGTCCAAACGGTAGACGGGTTGATGGGATTCTGTACAAGTACGGTAAAGGAGATGAAGTGCGGATAATGTGCATTTGCCATGGTAGTTTCTTGACACCTGCTGAGTTTGTTAAACATGGTGGCGGGGTAGACGTGGATCGTCCGCTTAGGCATATCGTTGTCAACACTTCATCTTCGACGTTTTGAGACGAGGACCCTGTAAAAACTGGATGGGTCTTTTGTTCTTGTTGTCTATTTTTCGAATTCAGCTTGTTTGGCTTTTAAAATGAAATGCCAAGCCTCAAATCTTATGGTGTTGAAGAGTAGGATGAAGATCAAGATTCTCATGTTTTTTTTATATGGTTAATACTTGAGAACATCAAAGAATCATCAAATAACAAAAATGATTCTTGCTTGAGCACTTGCATTGGAATTTCTGTGATCACTGCAACATTTAAATAAATGGGAACGCAAGTCCTTGAAAGAGCATAAGCAGTTTTTGTAGCAATGTTTGCCAAGGTCGCTGGTGATGCAGATCTTGTTGACGATGCGTTTGATCCGTTACATCTTTCAAACATGCACCATTTTATCTGGAAGTTGAGATTTTGTTCAGCGAATTAACATTTTGATCGGCGAAATAACTAATTGATTTGATAAGAGAAATTTTCCAATGGAATGATCGAAAGAAAAGAATTGATCAAGCTTTCGAAAGCTTGATTTTCTCATATGATGTTCTTATTCTGTTTTTTTATCACAAAAGATGATTTATTAGATTTCACAGATTGAAGAATCGTGAGTATAAAGAGATTGTTCGCTAGCGAATCAGCTAAAGAATTTGTTGTTCGTGGAATAAAAGAAGAAGAAATGGGAAAAAACGCGAGGAATAAGATTTCTAATGTCCAAGACGACCAAGAATGTTAATATAGTCTTCATTCTTATTGATCAAATTGACCAACACTTGGAAGTCCGAGTGCGAAAACATTTCATCTATCTCCAACACAAAAGCTTGGCTTAGAGCAGTCCAAAGAACCAAGACACTCTTACATAGTGAATGATTCTGTTTACAATGTTGTACCAAAAATTATCAAACAATCAATTGGTTAACTAAATCGGTGTATTCCGCATTGTGTAATAAAAACATTGAAGATGTGACCTTAGACCATCTCCAATGGTAGATACACTTTTGGAGTTCTAAATCAATTTTTTAATTAAAAAATAACAAACTAAAACTTTTAGATACTTTGTTAGTTTAAAAACTTCCAATGGTAGAACCAACTAAAAGTATCTAAGTTTCAAAAAATTTGAAAGCTTGTGATAATAGATTACTTGCATCACACTCTAAAGGCATCATATACTAGATTGTTGTTTGCTTCATGATTCTGTTTTTCTTTTACTTCTTTTACTAACAATGTAATGTTAAAGACTTGAGTATTAAGCCATCAAAGATTACATTACATAGCCAATATATTACATTACAAACAAGCTGAGGACTTTCATTGAAGTACTCTCCAATTCTTTTCCAAAAGGAGCCAGCCTTTTGTTCATTCCCTATAATCGGATTCTTGCTTGTGTTAAGCCAATCACTTATGAGCACCAAATCTTCCTTCTGTGACCAATTCCTTCTCCCTCTTTTGTCTTAAGTTATCTCTCCATCTTGGCTTGGAGAATTTGTCCAGTGAGAACTAAAGAGAGGAAGTTCTGAAGATCCAAGAGCTACACTTGGTGAGACAAGGTCATAACTGTGGCTATTTAACGGATTCAAATAACCTGAAGACTGAGTAAATGGATTTGAAGAATCCATTCCTACTTTCTGGTGGAGAAATGAGAGAGTGAAGTAGTTTTCGGAAAAATGAGAAAGGAGAAACAAAGAAGAATGGTAAAGAACAGATAAAGAGAGAGATATTTTAATGACAGAGCAAAGAAAGAGATAGTTAAAGTGTGTGGTGTTATTAGCAATAAAAGCTTACCTAATCTAAAACCAACCAAGCATTGATCACAATAGGTTAGTCAATTTGATTAGACAGCCATGCTTAAGTAAATTTGATGTAAAGGAAACTCCCAACAACATCTAGACTCTACCAAGCATTGAAGACTTAAGTAAATTTGATGTAGAAGTTTCAGTAAATTACCTTGGAAGGCTGAAATTTAGCTTCCATAGTAGCTCTCTCCACACAGACTTTTAGCTTCTCCATTAGCTCCATCCTCAACAGCCATAAACACACAAAAAATATAGATCACAACTAATGAAGAGTTTCATCATTCAACGAAGAGTTTCATCATTCAACGAAGAGTTCATCACTCAAGCATATAGCATTTGAGTTACTTTTAATCAAACCTAGCGTAAGTGAAACAGATAAGCACAATATAGAACAAAATCAGCTTAGCTACAATGAAAAACAAAGATGGATGTCATAAACAACAATGCTTAATCTACAATTCGAGACCTAATGATTTAGAAAGCATAAGAGAATCAAAAAGAAACACAATTGCATAGAGAATCTGAAGGTTTTTGAAACACACAGATTCACTACATCGAGCAAAACAGAGGAAGAGGTTGGATTCAAACAAGCAATTAGCTAAAGAGAAGTTTAACAAAGAATCGAGAATTCGGGAAGAAGACTCACTCAAGCCTAAAGTATCAGGCGGACCCATGATCGAGACACTCCATTGGAAAAAGTTATTCTCATCAACGAGCCCAACAGAGAAACCATCTACAGGTTTCTTGCATAGATCTGAAGATAAAAACCAACGATTAGCGAATAAAGAAACAAAATTCACCACGATCAATTGAGACCCATCATCGAAAATCAAACAATCAACCAAAAATAAAGAAACAAATCGAAAAAGGCGAAAGAAAAACCCTAGATGAATCGGAAAAGATAATACCTTTGAGCTGCTTCTGGAGAAGAAGGCTTGCTTGGCCGTCGCGTCGATTCTCCTTATGAATCGCATATCCAAGAGAGAGAGAGAGAGAGAGCTGAATCGCAGCCCTAAGAGAGAAAGAGAGCAAAAAAAAATTTCCGCGAAAGAGAGAGAGAATTGGGAACAAATTTTTTTTTCTTACAACACACCCAATCATAATGTGACAAGTGTTTTTAGATATGGATCCAAATATATCTAAAATTAGAACCGTATCTAAGCATTTTTCATGTTTTTTCTTTTATAAAAACTCTATTAATCACTTAGAAACCCCATTAGAAACTCACATAGAACCTCTTTGGAGATGGTCTGAGAAGAGTTTAAACATTTGCAAGATTCTCATGAAGCAAGTAGCAACAATCAACAATAAAAACACAACTCAAACAGATGATATGAGTGATATAACGCTGTAAGGATGACACGCATAAGTCGAAAAACAGTCAAAAATATTGTGTTTGATGTGATCTTAATCCATTTGAATGTATAGTCGATTATTAAACTTTTGATAAACATAACAATATTGTGTTATACTAAATAGATAATAATACCATTATTATGCATTCACATGACGACTATTATTATTATCCATCCTTAGTAGTTTAGGATGACAATAGCAAGTTGTTTGGCGAGGAGGTTGGTCGCAAACTATTGGACCTGGTCGGCATTTGCTGCCGCAATCTGGGCCCTTAGTACAAGAGATCACCTGCCGTGGCCGTGGCAGTGGTCGTCGTCGTGGTCGTGTTGGTTGTGCAACACCTTGTTCTTCAAAATTCACCAAAAAAAGAGAAGAAAACTGTGAGTACATGCGTTTGTGTAACAAAGGTTGTGTGAAAAAAATGAGTTTGAAGATAAATATTTCATGATTAGTTGTTAACACATGTAGCCACTTTCTTTTTGAAAACCGAAATGGATTAAACAAAGCAAACTCTTGTTTTTCTTTGAATCTTTCCCAATATCGTAAGGATGTAGTTGGCAAACAAAATATATTATCATAACCGAAATCAAATTATACAAAGATAGACAGAAATTGTTCTTTATTTTATTATAGATTTGATGCACGCGAATGCGCATGATCATATTTTATAAATACTCTCTGTTCCGTTATATAGGTGTTTTGAGACTAAAAAAAAAAAAAAATTAAAAATCTTGTCTTTTTATATTAAAAAATATTATTTATATTTAAACAAACATAATTCAACCAATAAAAAAAATATTTTCAGTTTTAGTTGGATTAATAAATCAAATATTATAAAGATATTTTAAAAAGACTTATAAAATGGAACAAAAATAAAAGTCTAAAAAGACTTATAAAATGAAACAGACGGAGTATAAAATTATAGCATGGTTTAAATTTGTAAATTTTTAGTTAAAAACATTTTCGGTGCTTGTTAAGTTTAATTCTGAAGTGAACTAAATTATAAATTTTTTAAAATAAATTTCAATTAAAATTGTTTAAGATAATTTTTTTTATCGTTTGTAGCCTAATAACAAGTAGTCTCTCTCATTAGAGGAGGTGCAGAGTTCGAACCCTAGTTTCGTGAGACGATAGCAAAGATAATGCAACAACTATCCCACTTGCTCCGCTCTATATCATGAGAATCTAAACTAAGATTTCCCCATTAATTTTATGAACATGATTTCATTTGTTTTTGTATTATATATATTTTTTACGATGACATTTGATGTAATTTCTTATAAATTAAAGCTTATTTATCTAAATGTATTTCTCAAATAATAATATAAAGATAATAAAATGGAACGTGTTCTACGTGAATCTGACATATTATCAAATTATAACTCAAACGATACGTGTCACTATTCGATCGGGATTATTGACATGTGTCAAAAATTTAAAATTTCCAATTTCGTGTAAGCAAATTTTCTATTTTCATTAAACATTGAAATTTGAAAATTAAATATTTTATTTCTATAAAACATTCAATATTAATTACTATATATAAAAACATGATAAAACTATAATATTTAATTAAGAAAGTTATTAAAAAAATTAGGAACGTTATTTTACGTGATATTAAAAATCTTAGATTAATTTGGATGTTATTGGTTATAGCTTATAATTTTTCAATAAATAATAATAGTTTTAGTTTACATTTTAAATTTACAGGTTATAATTATGTGGATTTTAACTTTAAAACTTAAACTTAATAATACTAGATAAATACCCGCACGATGATGCAGGTTATTTTTATTTACAAAAAAAAGTTTAAAAACATAGAGAATGTAGATATAAATTCGTATAACACATAAAAAATCATGTTGTTTTCATTATATATGCATTTAATAACAAAACTTTATCAGTGCGCACTAAAACATAGAAAATTATGAAACAACTTAATTTATATCATATATACTTCATAAATGTTGAAAATCTTTTTGACATCAAATGTTAAAATTTTTTATAGGGCTAAAAATATTATAAACTTTAAATTTTTATAGCTTGTACTAGTAACGATAAAAATAAAAAACATCACATTTAAAAATTTAATTTACAAAATTATGAACCATACAGGTAAAAAATTGTCAACTGCGTAACCATTTTTATCATGAACGAGATTGATGCTAAAATTGTAAGTTTTTCAAACTTCTATCTTATTTTTTATTTATGATCCAATAAACGTTAACCAAATGTATTTTTAGCATCGTATGATTTAATAATATAATTTTTAATGTTTTAATAAAGTTTGATTTCTAGATTTCAAAAATATAATTTATAGTTATTTATAATATATGATTTAATTGAAGACTGCAATAGAAAACAAACAAGAATTCAAAGATTTTTATGCAATAAAATAAATCGGATTATAGCTATAGAATTAAGAAAAATACAAAAAACTTAGAATATACTCTTCTTTGTGCATGTGTGAATACATGTCTATATAGTTCATGCTGAAAAATTGTTTAACATTAAATCGTATTTCTGTTAATTTTATTTTGACATATTAAGTAAAAAAGAGACTCGAAAAGACATGATATATATAAGTTTATGTATAAATTTAAAAAAATGTAATGTGTATTAATGTTTTGTTTTGATTGGTTTATCAATTCTAATATTTTAGTTATGTGTCAAACTCTAATTATGTATAACATACGAAGAATGTCAACTATTATTATAGTATTGATTTGTAGTTAAAACCACTCATGATTCTTATATTAGAAAATGATTAAAGATTCTTATAGACAACGATCACGTTTCAAACTTTTAAGACTTAAACGGTGAAAAAAAAACTTAAACTTTAGTGGGGATTCATAAGAAATCTGATCCTCCAACCACTAATTTACTATTAACCGCAGAAATTCAAGATTCAACATTCAAGATACGTATACTTACGAAAAATCGCAACAAGAAGAAAAACCATCAACACGAGCTTAAGTGAAACGTTCTTCATACTCCAACTATATTTTTTTAAAAATTTGTTTCTTGCTTTTGATGGTGCAGCTAAAATATTACTCATCATCGCTTTTATAATGTACATAGTCTAGGTAACGGTTTAAGGAAACATTATTAATCACCTAAGTTTGATTAGTAATTGGGAAGAAAGTAAATGCACAATCAACGAAATTAAATTATTAAATACGAATTTTGGTCAATATTTTAATAAGATATGGAAATTAAATGCACAGTCAACGGAATTAATTTTTTAACAGTAAGACTATGTACAATGCTACAAGTTTTCAACCTCTTATTTTACACTCTACATCATATTCTCTCTCTTCCACCTAACAATTCAACACCCTATTCCATCATTTTTATATTAATATAAATATGCAACTATTTTTAATAAAATCCTGAATTATTAAACATTTTTCTATTCTATATTTTAACTATTATTGCAAATAAAAATAAAAATATGGATAATCTTTAAATTTAATTTTTAAATTTTTAATATTTATTAAACTAGTTTTACATAAACTTAAAATTCATTACAATGCACTAATAAACACATAACACAACTAAATAAAACACACATAACTTAATTAATATAATAGACACAACTCACAAACAATAAAACTTTTAGATCTCACATAGTTGAAAGGGTAATTTGTAGAATTTTGGGTGTTAGAAGGATTATTGTTGGGATCCATTTCAGAAAAAAAGATTAAGGATATGATGATAGAAAATTATACTAAAAATAGAATTTTTTGTATTCAAATAAAATGAACCAAATTTCTATTTATAGAGTAAAAAAATTACGAATTTTGGTATAAAAAATTAAAATAATAAATTTATTTTCTTATAAATAATTGTGATTGAATAAATGGGATAAGAAAAAAAACTTAAAATCTCATGAACCTACCAGCAAATGGCCCCACTTTTTTTTATTCAACAGGTTGAATTTATTCAACCATAATGAATCCACCATGGATTAAACACCTTCAATGTATTATGTTATTTTATTTCAATTGTTGAAATTTTTTTTTTCAACAGCCTCATTGTGGATGGTCTAATACCGACGAAATCAAATCTTTTTTTTCCTGATAAATCAAATCAAATCTTTACAGATATACATATTGACAGATATTTTAACAAAAATGTGGAATTATAACTTGACTGTTTAAATAAAACACTACTCCCTCCGTTTCTTAAAAAGTGTCATTTTAAAGTTCTAG
Source organism: Anastatica hierochuntica (assembly GCA_900406275.1). Classification (NCBI taxonomy): domain Eukaryota; kingdom Viridiplantae; phylum Streptophyta; class Magnoliopsida; order Brassicales; family Brassicaceae; genus Anastatica; species Anastatica hierochuntica. The sequence goes on along the minus strand of OVAN01000204.1, from coordinate 13,072 downwards.
CTTTGTTTCATAAAAAGTGTCGTTTTACATTTTCGATGCAAATTTATTAAGAAATTTCCGATTTAACCTCACTTTTTAATTGTATTAAATGAAGAAAGAATTTTTTTAATGTATTAATGAAGGGCAAATAAGACTTTTTAATAGTTTCTTAATTTGTGTGAAAATGTTAGAATGACACTTTTTGCGAAACAAAGAGAGTATGATATAAAAGAAGACACAAAACAAGTATCAATACTATAAAAGTAGAAGACGCCTCTCCAGCAAACGACACGTAAGCATTTTCATCGATTTTAGAGATGACATGTGTCATATTTTTTTGGACTTAGATATTACATAACCAATAATAATACATCATGCGTATTTTGTAAATACATTTAATAATCCGAGAACCAAGACTATAGAAACTTGAACCTCAATGTGTTAATTGCTAATTAACGTAAATTGTTCCAATTAAAGATTTTAAAGCGTCAATATTGAAAAAAAATGCAAATAATGTTTAAAATATTGATTTCTTTTAAGAATCGTGAGGATTAAAATAATCGACTACTAAACGATTATTCTTCTCAACCCACGGTTTGAGATGCATGTCAAACAATTAGTACTACAATCTCTCAATAAGATATTATATCATTGCTAAGAACTCTCCATAATATTTTTTTAGTTGCTTAAAAACGAAAAAGTTACATTGACATTATATATATACACTAAAATAAAACTAAAACTAAGGTTTAACATTGTTTAATTTCAGATATAAGAATTAATTTAAAATTATAATATATTTCTATTAATAATCTTTATTTTGTAAAATCAAACGCATTTTATTGTTTGTACTAAGCTTAAAATATCTTGAATTCGAAACATTATCTAAAATAGTTAACTAGACAAAAGACATAGCAAAAACAAGAATGAGGAGAAGAAGACCGCAAAAGAGAAGAAAATCACAAAAAGCTTCAAAATATTAAATCGCGACACAAAAAGATTAATTGCTAATACCAAGAAGTGGATAAATAATTAAACATATATAATAATTGTAAAATAAATATCGGTGGCAAGTCTTTTACTATTTTTGCAAAACATTAATAGAAATCTTCTCATGAACAATATTGACTTTACATAACTTTAAGAGTAAGTTACATCATTGTTAGAGAATGTAAATATTTTCTATTTTTAACACTACATAATACATATAAAATTTAAAAAAACAATCTCGCGGCATAGTGCGAGTGTCAACCTAGTTATCTATTAATAGAAACAAATCATGTCTAATATAATAAAAGGGAAATAGGGTTATATAACCCAAAACCAACCATTATTTAGTTTTTATATCCACCCAAAATTATAATTTACAATTTTGACCCTTTTTTGTTCACAAAAAGGGATTTTTTGTGTGTAAACTCCATTATTTTATTATTATTATTATTTTCATTCTTAAATAATTAATTAATCGCCTACTTGTAATATTGATCAAATTAACCATGTAATCAAATCATGGTAGAACCTAAGGAAATGCATCTTGTTTGTCTCCAATGACTAAAAATTTATTAATTTAACTGAAAATATTAATAAATAGTACTTATTATTATTGTAAAAATACTCATCATAAAAAAATATTAGACAAGAAGACTTGAAGACTCGACTTGATAGAGATTCATGAAATCCCAAAGAGACAAAGACTTTGACTGAAGCAAACATAGAAGAGTTTAAATAGTTGCAAGATTCTTATGAATGGTAACCATCAACAACAACACAAGCCAAGATGTCTTCTTTGTATAGTTCCTTGATATCTATTTGAAAAATAATGAACTCGCCCATTGTTGCTGTAAGGATAACACGCCAAAATCGAAAAATATATCCAAAAGAAAGTTTAGTGAAGTTGTAGAAGAATCAGACTAGCTAGTGGCTTTTTAAGAAGGATCCAACTTTTTAACTTACAGTTTATTACCATTTGATAGTGTTCATGCTTGTGCGTTTCCACTTCTCATAATCCGCAAACCAGAATGTGGCACTTCCATGATTTTTTTTTTTGATAATTAGAAGGGTAAAATCCAGGTCGATGACGGAACTAGACCTAACCCTGGGTGTGAAGCCAACCCACGGATAGACTCTTTCAATGGGTATTCAAATGGGCCGAAAGCAAGGATCCATATCCGCGTGGGTGAGCGGAACAATGTGACTTAGTTTCTGCATAGCAGGAGGACGAATCCGGATTGTGTTGGCAACCAGGGCCCATCCACTACCACCAGACCACAAGGCCCGCTCTGAACTTTTTTTTTTTTTGGCATTTTATATATGTTTTTTGGATAAAATATAAATGTTATATATATGATAATTAACTTCACAACAAAAATAATTCATGTGGTTTTCTTTTATCTTTGCATACTTGCTGTGATCTTAAACCATTCGTATATATGATTATCAACATGTACATAAGCTACACAACCAAACACTTTTAGGAAAGAAAGATTTACTATCTTGCCGCTCCACACTTTTTCAGAGATCTTGAATCCTAATGGTACAAATGGTCCTCTGTTTATTAAGAATGATGCAGTGTTGATTGCTTCCGCTCAGAAAGTCTTAGGCAACCCACAATGTAATCTCATGTTTCTCGCACGCTCATTTAAGGTTATGTTCATCCTTTCAGCTATTCCATTCTGTTGAGGCTTTCCAGGAATAGTCTTTACCATCTTGATCCCATTATCAGAGCAATATCTTCTCAATTCATCGCTAACGTACTCTCCTCCATTATCAGATATTATAAACTTCAATTTGAGAATCGTCTCAATCTTAACCATGCCTTTCCATCTTTTGAAAACTGAGAACACTTCATGCTTATTCTTCATGAAGTAGACTCACACCTTTCTTATGGAGTCATAAATAAATGTCACATAGTAGTACGAACCTCCCAGCGATGCGACAGGAGCGGGTCCCCACACATCAGTGTGCACCAGCTCTAACTTCTCAGATTTCAGCTCTCTACCGCCTTTTGTGAAACTAACCTGTTTCTGCTTCCCAAGGATGCAACTTTCACACATATGATGATCCACCGTATTCAAATTTGGAAGCACACCATTTTTCACCATGAGTTTCATCCCTTTCTCACTCATGTGTCCCAATCTACAATGCCACAACATGGTTTGTTTGGCATTCTCAACAACAACAATTGTATCTTGATAGCTCGTTATCATATAAAGAGTGCCTCTTTTATGACCTCTAGCAAACACCATGGAACCTTTCGTTACTCTCCAGGCTCCCCCGCCAAAGTTGACATCATGCCCCGTATCATCAAGTTGTCCCACTGAGATCAGATTTCTCAACAATTTTGGCACATGTCTAACCTTTGTGATCTTCCACACACGTCCATCTACCATCTTTAAATTGATATTTTTTTTTAATACCAACAATGTCCAAAGGTAAATCATCGGCACGATATACCTTCCCATAATCTCCCGCAACATAATTCTCCATAATGTTGTGGTGTGGCGTGGAATGACGCTCCTGAGTCTAAAACCCAAGAATCGATCGGAAAATCGACATAGGAGATCAATGCTTTGGTTGGTGTTGATAGCTGCATCACGAGCTTAACCTTTTCTCGAGGAATCAATAGTTACTAACAATGCATCAGAATTTTCACGTGTAACTGTATTAGCAACACCTCCCTTGTTGTCTTCCTTTTTCGTTGGCGCCCAACAATTTTTCTTAATATGGTCTGACTTCCCACAATTCTAACATTCAGTTGGCTGCCTGGACTTGGAATTCCCTCTTTCATTCAGTTGCCTTTGTTCTGGTTGTTTCTGTCTTGGTTTCTTCCTATGTTTTTCACGTTGAAAGCAGAGCTCATTGATGTCTCGTCAGAATATATCCTTCGAACCTCCTCAACAAGGATACGATCTCGAACATCATTGAATTTAAACTTTTGAGTACCCACAGAATTACTAACCGCCGCCCTCATTGGCTCCCAACTATTTGGTAGAGATGCAAGCAAAATTAGTGTTCACACTTCATCATCAAACTCAATCTCAACGGATGACAACTGGTTGACGATCATGTTTAACTCATTCACATGTGCTGCAACAACACCACCTTCTTCCATCTTCAAGTGGAAGAGTTTCTTCATGAGAAACACCTTATTATTTGTCAAAGGTTTCTCATACATATCCAAGAGAACTTTCATGAGCCCTTTCGTGGTCTTCTCTTTCACTATGTTGTGAGCAACGTTTTTCGGCAGTAATAACCTGATAACACCCATAACTTTTCTGTCAAGGAGATCCCACTCTTCCTTATCCATCTTTTCAGGTTTCTTGCTCAGTGGTTGATGAAGCTTCTTTCCATACAGATAATCTTCAATTTGCATTCTCCAAAATGCATAATTTGTACCGTCAAATTTCCCGATATTGTGTGTCGAACCATCTTCGCCTTCCATTGTTTCTGATAATTTGTGAACTGCGATGTATTAAAACACCTCCATCGAGAAACCGCATTTCCCGACAAATTTTTACTATTCACGAAATTCACTATTCATGTGAATAGTAACCCGCAAAAAAATTGACCGAGATTACTGCAACTTGGCTCTGATACCAGTTGTTAAGGAGATAACTGTCGTATTAACGATAACTCAAGATTTTGCGGAAACGATAGAAACGCACACAGAATTTGTTAACGAGGTTCGACCAATTTTTACCTACGTCTCTGGACCTGCTACAAATCTTTTTATTATTAACCCAGTTAGTTTACAAACTATCAACTCACACCCGATCCCAAATAATCTCAAAAAATTACTTTGAATTTCTTACAGAAGAATAAAAGAAATATTTTTTTCACTTTCTTCTTCTTACGTTCTCTCTCTCTCAAAAGATTCTTCTTCTTCTTCTTTGTTTTGATTTGGGATGAAATCATTTGCTTCACCTTATTCATGTATTTATAGGTGAGGCATGAGATCAGTGAAGCCATCATTGTTGATAAATCCTTCACCTACCAACAACAACAATTACGGTCACCGTCATCACCGTCCGCGTCGTCCGCACCATGATCACCGTCCAATGTGATCTATGACTAACAACATAACCCATCTGAAGATTCTTCGATGGCCGGAAACCTGTCTTTTTTATCGGTTGCCACCCTTGGTAAGTCCTTTGTTGCCTCTGCCTCTATCTCTTCCATCTACTGACGTCCAACATGCTCGCCGTCTCTGGTATTCCGTTGGGAAAGCGTCGTCTCGATGGACCAAACTATGTCTCGTGGGTGTCCGCGAAACAGCTAGAGCGATGGGAAGGATGTACGATGGCTAGAGGTTTAGGTGCTCCATGCGAAGAACTTTGACGATTGGATCCTTAGCTATATATGGGTCAGATCCAGTGTTTTGGGCAAGGAAGGTTTCGGAAGAGCATCGCTGCCTCTCCATCTTCTTTCTCTGCCCTAGATCTGATCTTCTCGCTTTCCGTCTTTATCATAGAGTTTGGGAATCCCTCGTCTCCAATACGACTTTTCGATTTGGAGTTAGATGCGATGTTGAGGCTATCGTCAAGGGCTTCGCCGTTTAGTTTTTCTTCTCAACACAGCGGTGCATCTCCTTTTCTAGTGTCGACTCTCTACGGAGGCTCGAGTCGAGTTCGGGGGTTTGGGGAGGCCCTACCACTCCTCGCTTCAACGGAGAAGTTTCCCACTGAGTAAGTTTTGTCTGTCGAGGTTGAATCCTTTTGGTTCGACTTTGTACTTCATTTTTTCTGGTAAGATGTTTTTTCAGGTGCCAAGTTGTCTCTCCGAACAAGTCGACTTTAGTTCAGTGGCCGGAAACTGGCCATTTATTTCTTCACTTGATGCATCACCAAGTCACTACCGACTTGCTCTTGTACAAGTCTAGGTTTGGATGTTTGGATTAACATTCGGCGGGTCAACTATTTTGAAAAATCGAAGCCGACTATGAGTGGAAGCCAGGGTCTGGTCCACCCTTCTCCGTCGTGGCGCGAAGGATCCTTCTTTGGGTCTTTTCTCCATCCAATTCTCCTGGAAATTTTGTTAGGTCATTGGCTTCAATGACTCGACAAGACTCGGCTAGTACTATCTTTTACCTAAAACTAAGTGTTGATTAGAAATTCACCTAGTTGGCATTGATCTAGATAGTAAGCAAAGTGCTATGTCTAGATTAGTCCTAAAACTGTTTCGAAATTGTCCTTTTAAGCCTTTTTATCTTTTTTTTTGGGTTTAAAGCAATTTGTAAGCTTTATTAGCTAACCTTGTACTTGTACAACTTTTATATTCAGTTTGATCGATTCACATTTTATCAAAAAAAAAAGAGAATCAAGCTGATACCTATGATTTTGTTATAGAGAGGAATATGGGCCTACTTAAAAAAATATTTTATATGTTTTTTCAATTTTTAGGATCTTAACACATCTATCTTATTAAAAGGAAAGACATAAACCTTTTCATGTATGATTTTTCAAAATAAACATATTTTAAAAATTTTATTAAATGTATCTAATAAATTAAAATAACTCTAATTACTCATTTACATATTCCAACAAACATATTAGAATATTCTAATATTCTTTTCACTTAAACACTATCAAAATTGTAAACGAGCACAATTTAAAATCATCAATTTTCAGCGAATTTAAATATAGTTTGTTTTCAAATTTAAAATAAATCCATAACTTTTAAAATAATTATATTACAATATTATTATTTTCTAAATAAAATTTGTTACAAAAATTTAGAAAACTTATAAAGTGATAAAATTTAAAAAAAAATTTATAAAAATATATAAGTAATTTATATAAACTATAAAAATTTAAGTTTTGTCATCTGATGTTTTTTTAAATACTCTAACGGGTTTTGTTTCACGGTATTTCAGGAATTGAATATTATCCGAACTGAAGCCATACGAGTATCCGAAAAAATATGAAAATTCGAAAATCTCAAATCTAAACCGAATCCAGAATTCGATATAACTAAAAATTCTAAAAGTTTTGAACTTAAACCCGAATCCGAAACTTGAAATAACCGAAAATTATAAATCTGATACTCGAAAAATCTAAACATGATTAATAATATATAAAATTATTAAAAAAAACTCGCGCGATTGCGCGAATCAAAACACTAATCTTGATTTATAATTTAAGTAATTCATATAGGACAGTCATGTCAATAAATATTAACTCATAACAATTTGTTAAAAAAATTATATTTTATTCAACAACTGTTTCATCAAACAAAATACGTTCAATTATCATCTGAATTTCAATTGTCGTGGTGCAGTTCCTCCACGTATACAACGTTGGTTGGAAGAACCACCATCAATGGCATGTGGGCACACACAACACTCTAGGCTCAAGTTACAATATCCTCCTGGACATAGTCGCTTGCACTCATAGTCACTCTCACAATAATCTCCTAACCCAAGATTTTGTCCTTCAATCATATAAAAAGTATTTTACCAGAAGAAAACACACACACAAAATATAATAAAGGTGAACAAAAATACTTCTAAAACATCATTTAAATTAAAACGAATATGTGTACTTACGGAAGACGGTTGCAAGTAGGAAAGCCAATAATACAAACTTAAGAGAAGCGTTCTTCATTGTTTTTTCACGTACAAATTTTATTTACTCTCAATAGTAGTGAAGCTAATTTAATATTCTTCATAGCTTTTTATAGTGTAACCCAGAAGGTGATATTTTGGTAGAATAATATAATTTTGAGATTTTATATTGGAAGGACAATAGCTGAAAAAATAAATTTGGAAGGACAATAATAAAGTATGGTCAACGAATGTAATTTTCCATTTTTCTACTAAATGGAGTCAATGATTTCATTAGTTTACCTAAATAGATATATGACTGGTAGTTGGACCTAAAAAGACGTAGGTCAAACCGAAATTGAAACAAAGAAAAGAGATGAAAATTAAACAAGGAGTGAGTGGGCTAAAGATAGAAGATAATCCAATTCAAATAAGATTTGAACTATGAAGAACGACCCTATTGATCAGAAGAAGATATATTTAGTCTGTTCAAATCGGAACCCAACATTTTTTTTATTATTAAAAGAAAGTATACTTTAGTGATTTTTTGCTGATGTACCGTTCATAGGTGAAGTTTGAAAATTAACGTTATAATTTGAATGGTCGAAGATTTTGGTAGTTTATTTTAATTTTTATTTATTTAATTCATCGAAAAGTTCACAAAAAATAAAAATGAATTTCGAGAGATAATGAGTCAACAATTAAATACGGTAAATTACTTAATACTAAATCTTATTAATGATTAATGATTTTTTATGGTAATGTAGTTTGTACAAAATCAATTAATAGAAACTGAATTTATTAGAGAAATCGTGTGATATAACTATTCCAACTCTAATAGAAACTGAAGATATATTTCTCTATATAAATGCAAGAAGAGAATCACATATTTCCTTTATTTGCATACACAAACAAAAAAAATCATTTAATTAAATATAATAATTACTTGAACACCAAGTATTAAGTCGGATATATATATTCAACCCGAAGGTTTTATTCTCATTTACATATTAACAAAACATACATGATACACTGATCATGGTTATTCTTTTAAGATTTGATGTAAGTTAAACGAAATTATATTTATTTTGCTAATGGAAGCTTTGGTTTTTATGATAAAAATTTTGATTTTTGATTTTTGTTTTTGTTTAGGACCGCCATAGAAAATTGTCCCCATATGCTCGTGCCATTTAAGTTGTTGAAGAAGAGAAGATTTGAGGTTAGCTTATGGATCTTCATCTATAATTATTAAAATTCAAAATATTCAATAAGGTTTTGTTTATTCATCTGATTATCTTGTAAATAATCTAGAAAGATCTTAAAATTTTCTTTTCAACACATATTTGTGTTCTTTTCAGTTCTTAAAATGTTAATTCCAATAGTTCCACTGTACAAGAGAATTTATTACCGATACCATAAAAATATTATTATAATTTTACTAACTATGTTTATAATTTTGCAAGGAATACAAAACACGACGGAGCTGGAAAGAACATGTTTATCCACATGTATTTTTTATTTTACATTAAAATTAATTTCTATCTACAATTTTAGTTTTATTTATGAATTGGTTTATTATTTCTTTAATTTTGAATTTTAAAAGCTAAATTTATAATTTTGCAGTGAATACAAAATACGATGAAAATTGTAAGAGCATGCTTATCCACATGTAATTTTATTTACATTACATATTATTTTTTGTAGTATTTTTATTTTATGAATTGATATTTCTTCATAAGAGTATTTTTATCCACATGTATTGTTTTATAGTAAATATTCTTTTTGTTTGTATATTAAAATTTATGAATTCATTATACTTATTTAATTTACTTATAACAATAATAAAATCTTATTATCACAGAAACAAAATATTTAGTTATAAATGCTTTATATTTATAAGATTAATTTACAGAAATACACTTAAAAGGAAAAGAAATTTTACATTTACACCTGTCTTTTAATGGTTCTCAAATATACACCTCAAATATTAGGGTTTAGGGTTTAGGGTTTAAGGTTTAGTGATTAGGGTTTAGGGTTTAGCTATTAGGGTTTAAAGTTTAGGAATTATGGTTTAGGGTATAGGGTTTAACGTTTAGGGTTTCTTTTAGTTTAAGGGTATAATGGTCTTTTTCATTAAAAAAGGAGGTGTAAAAATAAAATTTTTTCAAGCAGGGGTATTTTTGAAAAACAGACAATACAAAGGTGTATTTTTGTAAGTCTCCCTATTTATAACGAAAATTAAATTAATATGTTTGCATCCCACTATATATTAAAAGAAAATAAATTTTAGTGATTTTTGTACACTTCATTGTTAGATCTCAAGTTAATTGTTATAATTTGATAGATGATTTTTTATTTATTTAATTTGATTATAAAGAAAAAAAATTAAAGCATAAACTTACATCAATTATAATGATCTTTGTGTATAACAAAATTTGTATCAAACAAATATAACTAAACTTACATTAAATTTGTATCTTTGAACATTTAAATTTTATGATCATCATTTACCATTTTAAATACAAAATAAAAATGGATATAAATTAATATACTTGAAGAATCTCTGATTAAAAAAAGAATAATCTGATACAAATCCATCTTATATTATTTTCTAAAAAATTAGATTAAGATTATTACTAACAAGTACATTAAATTTGTATCATTAAAATATTTTCAACATTTATATTTTTATAATCATCTTTTACCATTTTAAATGAAAATTTAATTTGATATAAATTATGAATTCTGATTATAAAATATTTAAATCTAAAATCAGTTTGGAACTATTAAAATAATGTATATATTTAACGAATGAATTTAATGGAATAAAATCTTTCATATTTTAAAATTCATACTTTCCATATAGAAAACTTTTAAATATGCATCTCGATTGTCAAAGTTTTGAATTAAAGTTTTAGTTAAGGCATAAATTAACGTGGTTTAAATTTACTTAGAAAGTAAGATATTTCTCAAAAACAATAAATTTACCAATTTAATTATTTTTATGAAAATTTTGAAATTTACATGAAAAGTAAGATATTATTCGAATAAATTTGGTTTGAAACTAACATGGAAATGAAAATATTACACGAAATCATTTCTTATGCGACTCTATTTATTTACCAATATTTTATAGAAATTATGATATTTGTATAGCATGTTCATAACAACTCTCTATTGATTATGTATTAAATATTTTATGTAAAAATTTATCATGTTAATGGATATTTTGTTGTCAATCCAAAAGAAATGATAATTATATCTGATATATAGAACTTGTATTTATTTAATACATTAATAAAACTCATTGTATTCTTTACAGTTTTTATGTCTAATATGACGGGATTACAAAAATATTAGCAAACAAAATTTCAAATCCGAAGATGATAAAATATAGCCTTGGTACAAACAAAAAAATATTTTATCGGTTAATGATTTAAAACCATGTATAAGTACATGGCGTAAATTTAGAAATTTTCATGTCTGCATCGGGTGTATGAATAGAAAATTATTTTAAGAATATCTTTACCATAAAAAAAAACAACTTACAATAAATGGAACATTAGCGTAATCAATCTTATTCTACCTATTTATGTATACAACAAAGTGTAATAATAATATTTTTTGTGCAATAAAATTGAGACAATAAAAACTCATATCTAGATTAGATACTTTTCATATTAAAATATGACTACTAAATACCACAAACAAATAAAAAATTTTATGAGATTATGAATAATATAAATTACGTAAAGTTTAAAATATGTGAAAATTAGCCAAAATACAACATTAATATTTCACCACATATTTGGAAACTTTGATACCCGCACCAGGGAACCACCTAGTAAACTTATAAAGCTCACTCTGATTTAAATTGAAGTTACACCACAAAATCCGATCAAAACACATAAGCATAGATGTGAAGGACCATAATTTATTCTCATAACAAAGTTCGATTTTGCTAAGATCGAAAGAGAAGCCGATTCCTTATGAATCGGAGGATTATATCATCATATTTAACTGATGAAGAAAACAAAAAAGATTTGATCTCTCTCGGCTCTCTCTCTAAAAGATATGTAAGAAAGAAGAGAGAACTATGTCCTCGTTACGCATTTTCCGTTTTTAAGAGGGATATCAACATTCATTTAAATATGAATGTTTGTGCAGTTAGTTACAAACGGTGCTGCTCAAAAGTGACTTAAAATTATACTAGACTATTGAAATTTCTGCCTATTTTATTATTGTGTTTGCAAAACTTTGTGTAACACTTTCGTATGTCTCTCTCATGTGTCGTGGCATCTTTCTTCGAGTCTGCATGCCCACCATGTTCGATGGTTAGGAACACTATTTAAATAGTTGATTTACTGTTTCTGCAAATCACTACGCAATTTTTTTCTTGTGTTTTTTCCTCATTCGCACAATAAAATAGTATTACTCTGTTCATTCTCTCCAGTCCAACAATGTGTTGGCCACGCAAAAACTGAACATTAAATATTCACTCGAGTACCAAACAAAGGCACACCGCATTCTCCTCCAGTATCTAAACCTTGATAAAAGGATTCAGAGTTGGGACAGGCACGTTCATGGATTCCGCTGCACAACGGTTTATCCGATGAACTAGAAAGAAAACCACATTATATAAAATAGAACAACAAAGACAGACCTTGCAACCGTGTATGCTGTGGATTGATCCCAGTGCGGAAGGTATCTATTTGCATAACAGATATATCTCCAATGTGGAAAACTTGCATCAATGTTCTTTAGATCGAATAGACTACTTTGTGGTGTTTAGAGAAGCATGTTAGAAATCTTCGTACTCATTTGTGTAAGAATTATAGAATATTAAGAGAGATTTAGTATGTTAGAATGAAGAACATGTTTGAATTGTAGAGAGAGAGAGAGAGAGAAACAAGGATGTAGTATTATTCTTTGATTATATTCACAATACAAGTAATGGTCATTTTATATAAGACCATTACAATTCAAATTCAAATTTAAAGAGACAGCTAACACATGGAAAAAGACAAAAATAAGTACAATGTAATTAATGCAACGGCTACATGGGTAGAAAGAGAAAACACCTTGTTGCTTCCTTTTCAACGGATATATAGACTGTCTAGATATATATAGTCGGTCTAATTCTTATTGCTTCCAGCAGAGATATATAGTCCGACTAGATATATAGCCGGCATATTTCTCATTGCTTGCAGCAAAGATATATAGTCTGACTAGGTATATATAGTCGACCTGTTTCTCAATACTCCCCCTCAAGCTTAACTATAGGACCTTACTATAGTTAAGATTGGAACCACGAATTATTGACGCATTAAAAAACTAATGGGAAAACCCTTTGGGACAAAACCACACTTAGGGAAAAGAGTATAATTCCTCATGGTTAGAGGTATTCATCCCCGAATGTTAGTGAGTCCAAGTCTTGGAAAGAAAGACTCACATATTCTCTTGTTTGTAGCTTTGGTGAAGATATCCGTCAATTGGTCTTCGCTTCTTATATAACACGGCAATATGACCCCTTGTTCAACCATTTGCCTCACC